>VZTL01019109.1:0-24262 GCA_013400535.1 Scopus umbretta | reverse complement strand
AGACCAGTAATTGTATGCTGCAGGTGGGAGGGATGCTTTTGTAATCATGTGAAAACCTAACAGTAAGAAGGGAAAATGTGTCAAAGAATAATCCTCTGCTAAGGAGCTTGCAATTTAAATACAAGCACATTGTTTCAGGATTTAAATGGATTAGTGCAGTGTAACATGGACACTGGGCTGGCTAACTCTAGCCTTCCCAGCTCACCCTTCCTAGCTGTCACCTTAGTTAAATGACCATGTCTGGAGGGGATGCATCACAATTTTCTCTTGCTCTCTGACAGGTCTGCGTGTTGCAGCCCTTGTATTATCAGCTGTAGTTATCTCAGCAGGTCCAGTACAGACTGAGCAATGCATTTCTCTTCCCTCCAACAGTACTGAGAGAGATTTTTGGTAGACAAATGGCTTCCCCAAACCAAAATGTTTAGAATGAACCCCTTAAAGCTAGTCAGTCTATATGCTTAGCTGATACCCAAGGACTTACAATTACCTGCTTTTCAGAGAACTCAGCTCCTTCAGGCTCCTTCAGGCTACCTCTGGGTCACAACAGACCACTGCAAATCCTGTGCCCTCCTCTCCCTGCTCTCAACCAGACTTCTCAGTTGCACTGCCTTTTTAAGGACTGATTTCAGTACTGGCAGAGCAGATGTCTCACTGTAGTCTGGTACCTGAAATAGACTGTTAGTCTGCAGTTACCCACATACATTCCCTCCACCAAGCTGCTGAGAGAGAATTTTTCCATAGCATCAGATTTTTCTGTCTTATGCCTTTCTCATCCTCCATTAAGGTGGAACGGCATATTCACACAAAAGCCTTTCAGTCTTTTATAACTTTATAAACAAAACTGATGCGCAGTATTAATGATTATCACACCTGGGTTACTCCATAGTGATTCCATGTCTATCATGGTAAACGTATATATGTTAACTTTTATAAATAGATCACATCAGTCTGTTGACTACAAGTATTGTCCTGTTTAGGGGGTGGCTCTGCTTAGGTAAGAGCTTCAGTCACTCATACTATCCAAGAAGCTATTCTTATTCTTAAGTACCATTTGTATGTGAAACATAGAAGTATTCCTTCAGGATGTGAAAATGAGATTATTTATGTATTCACTTTCATTTACAGGTCTATGGAAAAAGTAAAATATTGCAAGAGTCACTCTGTTCTCCACCTCTCCTCTCAATGTACATGTGCATCCTATTATTTTGTACCTTTTTATGTGAAGTGGTTATGGGTTATGTTTTCTGGATTGATTGGCTCAGTCAAAATAAAAAATCTCATTAAGTTCTTGTTCAACTGTCTTGTTCAACTGTCTTTCCAGCAGCTCTGTAACAGGTGGAGTTACTGAAGTGGAGTTAGCTCGCCATGAAATTATTTAGCTTGAGTTGGAGTGACCACCCAGGAAAATACAGCAATTTGTATTACCAGTGCTTCGATTAAAAGAGTGACTAGGTTCACTACTTTATGAGCTTTTGTAACTTAATTACTAGCGTGTGTGTCAGCAGCACTTGAATATCAGCCCACATCCTCAAGCAGGTGTGCAAGTCCTAGGAAAAAGGCCCTCTGAGCTCAGGACCCCACCTGAGGTTCAGTGCAAATTAGTATTGCAGCAAAGACGAGTTCTCCATGAGACACCAGTGCAACGAAGTTTGTCCAGCCCATTAGTTCCAGTGTGTTTGTCTGTGTCAGACAACAAGGCACTGATTATGACCTAATGAATAATTACTAAATGTAATTTAGTAATTATTACTTAGTAAAGTACTAAAAGTACTTTCCTATATAGCAATGCATGCATATATAGCAATATAGCAATTCATGTAGCAATTAATGCAGTTAATTACTTCTATGTGTACAAAATAAATTACTAAGTGCTAAAAGGTAACAACAGAGATTAGGCTTCAGTTCTTCCGTACACAGAATGGACATGTAATATCTAGTTTCATGTAAAAGACTCATGTTGGACTTCCTGGTGTAAAAGTCAAAAGGTAATTGCAGAGTAGCACTGTGCGTATGTTTGCATAATTACTTGAAATCGAGGACCTGTAAAGAGCACGGTTATTTCCAGCTTTCTACTGCCTTCATTTTCAGTGCTGTTTGAAGAGGTCAGGCACAACATGTAAACAGTTTGATAGCCACTTCAAGATCACAAGAAGGGGTGCCTGATATTATTATTGCAACGGGGCTTACAGATGCTTGACAGCACAGAGCAGATATTATATCTTCTTTCATTTCATTGCTTCATTTCCTGAAACAGGTTTTATGAGAATTTGATATTGTTGTCATTGACCTTTCTTCCTGAAAACATTTACTAACACATTCACCATCACTATTACTTTCAGTGGCACCTATGTAGAAGGAAAAATAAATCTTTTATCTATATTCTTTATTTACCAATCTTTTTATCCTGTTATATTTTGACTTAATAAAAACCTTTTTTAAATGATGCGTAAACCATGCCTGTGAAATGTACCATCTGGGAGCAGAAAGAGACCTGGAATGCAGATGAGTATTAAAAGGGGTGTGTGGGGGAGTAAGTATTTTACAAAGCAAACCAACCAAACAAAAAAAAAATGTTTTTTCATTGTACCACATCAAATATGAAAACAGCAGGCCTGGGACAGGGGTAGTTGCTTTCCATTAAATGGCAGAAAGGAGAGAGAACTAGAGAAGACAGTACACTAGTGAAAGACAAATAGCCACCTCCCTGTCACAGGAATGTCATTTTCAGATTCTTTGACATACTGCGTCTATGTTTTGTTATAAATTTGTCATGGAGTGTGTGTCAGCAAAATTTTCACGCTAAGATACTTCTTTAAGACAGCATTGTCTAGGGACTTGAATCACTTCAAAAAGCAAGAAGATATTTTTCAACAAATGGTGTACAGGCTGAAATAAGAGTGGTTTTGAGGATAAAATTGCACCTAAGGCTTAAGCTGATCTAATTACTTCCTACCACTGAGATGGGAAGCTCTCCTTTCCCTTCCCCTGCCTCCTAAGCTGCAACCCCCAGTCTCAGCTGCATACTTGCAAACCCCATGCCACACCAGGGGGAGTTGCACGCCTGCTGGTGATGCAGAGGACCAGAGACCTCATTTGGCTCAGCAAAGGGTCCAGTAGGCACCAGAAGTGGCAGAAGAAGGGGAGCAAGGTCACTCACTTGGAAGCAGTGGGAGCAGGAGGCAGTCCTCCCTCCATTTCAGCCTGGAGTGAACTGTTGGACTGACACAGCTATTCATACTGTGTAACTTATGCTCAGGGTTATGATGCAGGAAGCACGCACTTAACCCTGCTGTGATTCAAGGTTCATATGAAAACAAGCAAGCCCTCTGATTTAAAAAGAAATAAATCACATTAATCCCAGGCTATGAACTGTGACAGTGATGGGAACATTCTCTCTTTGTTTCTGCATTTATGATGTTTCTTTTACATCACTATAAAAGAAATGTTAGGTTATCAACACAACAGTATGTGGCAGGCAACAAAAATAATCTTGGAACACAGAAGGACTGTAGAGAAAAAATGGCTTCACATGAAATTGCCTTTTACATCCCAGACTTGAGTCCAATTCTGCGGCATCCAAGACACCCCTTAAGAGGGTCCACATAACTGTTTTATTATAACCTGGCCCTATTACAGACTGAGAGCTCTGAAAATGCTCTTCATCCCTGTGTGTTCAGCAATTACTGCTATCACTAAAAGGCGGCCATCCCTGACATGAAACACTAAGGCTGTTTTGTGCCATAAAAAAAAAGCAGCTGTTGAGTGGTTGGAAAGGATAGCAACGGTTTGCAGTCATGGAATAATTCTACATGGTGCAGTTAGCCTAGAAATGATTGTAATTAAAAGCAACCGATTTACCTGTGGAAAATTATTAAAACTTTTGTGCTTGCAATTGGCCTTATGAATGCTGCCATGCACTGTCATGAGGAGAGTGCCTTTAAATAGCTCATGAGATTTCCTGTATTTGTGAATATTTCCCATGTTTCACAAGCATGTTTCCCATGTTTCAGAAGGATCTTCTCAGAAACCTAATGAGAATCATTAGCTATTCAAGGTGTATCTTGATAAAAGGGGCATTCCTCATGCAGGAAGTATTTATCTAGGAAATGTAGTCATTTGTTCTTCTTTGTGCTCATGTGATTCCTCTATAATACAAAAGTGTATACAATCAAAAAATTTACCAACTACATCAATGGCTAAAAAGTCAGAAAAACAGATATGTAACCTGACAGTATAGACACTGTAAGTTGGGTCTCTCCATGAGAGGTTGTAGAATCATAGAAAAATTCAAGCAGGAAGGGATCTTTGGAGATCATCTAGTCCAATCTCTTGCTCAAAATACATTCAAAGTTACCTCCAAAGCCTCGTCTAGTTAAGTTTTAAATATCACCACAAATGGAGATTCCCCAGCTTTTCTGGGCACCTCTTCCAGTACTGTACAATCCTTGGGGGAAAAACTTTTTCCCGGTTTCCCACCAGAATTTCCCTTGCTGCAATTTGTGTCTATGGCTGCTTTGTGGCCTCCCACTGAGCATCTCTAAGAGTTTGGCTCCATCTTCAATGTAGCCTCCCTCTAGGTAGGGGAAGAAGACTCATTTTGGTTTCTCTAGATCCCTATTAAGGTTTCTTTTCTGCAGGCTGAACAAGTCCAGTTTCTGCAGGCTTTACTCATATCTCATGCCCTTCAGCCCCTTGACCCTCCTCTGGATTGCCTCCAGTTTACTGCTTTCTCTTATACTGGTGTGCCCTGCAATTGGACAAAGATTAGATGTGGCCCTACTGGTACTGAGAAAGAACTAACCACTTCCCTCTACTTGCTAGCTACTCTTCTGCTAATGCAGACCAATAAATAGTGCAGTGTACATCTCATGTTTTTCTTTCAAAACATCTAAATTGGAGGTTTCCTATTTGTGTTGAAGGCTGGTATTTCAGGCTTATTTATACAACCATGAAGACTGCAGAAATGGTGTGAACTGGTTTGGTTTTATTTTCGCATTAAGGGAAGCTGGATTCTCATAAGAACATTTGACCCTGGCAGCTTGTGGATTAGGGGAAGGCATTAAACATCTCAGATATAACTATTGGAGCTGGGACCAAAAAACATCTGCTGTTGTAGACTTCATAAAAGGGAAAAACAAAAAGCACATCAGAAGGAAAGTGAAGTTATATATGTGGTTTGAAAGGTGTCATTCAGCCACTGGGGTTACCATTTGATCTGAAACAGTATTCTCCCCTAGGATGCTGGCCAGTCAAGCTGTTCCTTGAAGGGCTAAGTGTGTCTCTGGATCCTGACACAAACTCCTTTGTTGGGAAACCAAAGAACATGAGTCCCTAACTGTTAAAATTTCTCTTCACCTATTCTGTGGCCCGTAAGTGATGTTTCCTTTACTGGGAACTGCATCAAAATGCCAGTACTCACCAGGAAGAATGAACTAACAAATGGAAAGTGTAACATGAGGCTTGGTCTTCAGCCCAGCTTAACAAAAGCTCTTCTCATCAATATAAAGTCCCTTTTTCCTAGCTCAGAAGTGAGCCATCTCATTTTTTACACAGGCAGGTTTACTGCTTCTTACAAAGTTTTTTGGACCCTCAAAGACAGTAACAATGTAATTTCACCATGATTTTTATGATGTAGATCAATACTGGAGCATCTGTTCAACTGAGGCACAAAAGAATTAATCCTTGTCCTCTTCTTACCTACCAGTATGCCACCATCTCCATGCTTTAGCATACCTGCAAGTCTTCACGCCGTGGTGGTTTTCCATAGTGGTCATAGCTCTACCCTGTGGCTGTATTCATCCTGTCTTGCAGAAGAGTCCCAGGATAATGATGTATTAAAGTCAGGGTAGCATGCCTGAAGTCATGTCTATGGTCCCAGTCCAGAGCCTTGATCACCACAAAATAACTATTCCCCCAACTTGATAGGTAACCTCAGTACAGTTTATCTGTGTTAAACATACAACTTCTTCACTGACAATAGATTGTTACTAAGTTTCCTTAGCAAATTTTGGGCTTTCAGTCAAAATTTTTAATTTTTACTTATTACAAAACACAAACTAAATTACTACAGAAGTCCTGGTACACCAGAAATACATGATAAATTATCTCTCTGCTTAAATGGTATTAGTAATTACAATGCAATAAGTAAAAAGAAAATGCAGGCTTTTTGTCTGTATGCTACCCGATTATAAGAGCAGTTAATCAACTTGAGAGATTAAACATAAGACATTTACAAATTAAACAGGGTATGTGGAAGGGAGAAAAGCACAAGTGCAATGCTTGTTGTCATTTCTATACCGAACCTAATTTCTAAGCTTAACTTGCCCGTATTTGGGTCAACAGTCAAAGCAAACATTAGAACACTCAACAGCTAAATCATCCAACAAACCAGTATGAATTCAGCCTTTTGCTCAGCTGCAGGAGCTTGTGTTTAAGACAAACCCCATAACAGTTGCTTCCTGGAACAGCCCTGGCAGTCTTCATTTAGACATCCATTTTCCAGGAAACCTTAGCAATCCTGGGTAAAAGATAATGGGCAAAAGTGAGAACGCTCTTTTAAAAAAAGCATGTAACTGTTTATCATTGTATTCTTTCCTGGGTGGCTTCAGTTTAAGCATTGCAGTCTTGATAATGACACACACTCTTATGAGGTGAATTAGGCTCAGCTGCACCATCTGAACGCACAGTAGTTGTGGATAAGGCCTGGTTTGCTTTACACAGCCATAAAACCAGTATAAAACTGGTATAAGATATTCTTCATATGTAGTGGCAGAGCCGAAGGCCCAGAGAATTAAATCCTGTGAACTCAGCAGGTTTTGTGGTATTGAGTTCATCCTTTCACTGCACTACTGTGAAGGGTACCTTACCTGTGCCCATTTGCTCATATGACTGTGCTCTGCATCTTGGTGTCCTCTTTAGACTTTCATTTCAAATTAACACCCATAGGGCTATGTAAGTTCCATTTAAGCAGTGATTGTCCTCATTTTCAGAAAGGTTGAAAGCTTTTTCATGTTGAAACCTGTTTGGCATGTATCAGGTTAGATATGGCGAGACGTATTCTGGTAGATGGCACGTTTCTGTTATCTTTAGTGCTGCTTCATTTTGGCAAGAACTTCTGGAGGATGTTCAGGGAAGCTGTAAGAATGAGGACAATGAATTTTGGAACAAATTTAGAAGAGACTTGGCAAATTCACCATAAATTTGTATAATTTTACCAAGACAGGACAGCTTTCCATATGTGTAAGTCAACCACATCTTTGCAAACATGGAAATGATTGGATCCAAATTTGTGACTGGTGCTTTGCTATAGCACAGTTTTTATGACTTTGACAGTTCCTCTTGGTGTTTTGATAGAATGATTAGATTCCAAGCACGAAGATGGCCACTGTAGCACTTTTACTCCTGGTCCCCACCCAGAGATGTCTTCTGCCACTCAGTAGTTTGTCAGCATCTGTGGAGAGGTATAGGGAGCAGTGGGGTATACAGCAGTAACGTTATGTGGCTGTGTGGGCAGTGCTTGCACACTGGCATTTCATACAGCAGGCTGTATGAAACCATACACCCATGTTTAGAACACCCAGTACTTGGTTGCACAGCAGTGTGGAGGGCTTCCTAGATATGTAGCATTGCAGCAATGGGTATGTTTGACCCAACTGCAAAGCGCCATGAGTCAGCTGGAAATGCAATACTAGTCAATTAAGAATGAAAACACCTGAGTATTATTTAAAGTTCAGATTTCTTTGTAATGACTTGCTTTTTAGCTATTTTTAGGTGATGTTTATTGTTTTCTTTTATTTCAGAACACATTAAAGCTTCAAAAACCTTGATATGTCTCATCTGTAGCCAAATCCATACTTTTTCTTCTGTTTTTATCCAACCACAAGGAATGTAGGGTAATTTCTTTTCTCCTTTAAGTGTTTATAAAAGAAATCATACAAATCTACAAATTTAGCAGAACAGATTTTTTGTGGTGCACGTGCCCAGAATATAGATCATGTTTCATGACAGAGAAAGTAATTCAGATTAAGTCATTTCACATTTTAATTATGGTATTTTTTAGAAATACTTTTTAAAAAGTTTTTTCTTGTTTTCAGAAAGCATGTTTATGATGGCATAAAAAATAATAATTCAAATAGCTTTTCTTCTTTTCTCTTTTTTCCCCATGGCTTCAAACTGATGTCTTAAAGCCTACTTAAACTTTGAAATAGGAGAAGCACAACTTGTTCTTCCTATTTCAAGAAAAAAATAGAGAAAATCTTGGTACAAAAACAAACTTTAAGGAAGTCCTAAAGTCTGGCACTATCAGAAGGTGGGAAATGCAGCATTCAAATGAATTGTGAACCTCAGCTTTATTTGTGCTTAAATTCAAAGTCTAACATCTTTCTTCAATTTCATCAGGCTTTGAAAATTTTAGAAAAAAAGGACAAAATAGTCATTACTTTTTTCTCCATTTTTGGGTAATTGGAAAGCAGATCTCTTTCTGGCAGAGCAGAGACTTTGTTGACCAGACCCAGCTGTGCTGTGCTTCATGGCCCTCAGCCCTGTGCTGGGTTGGTGGAGACAGAAGCAGCCACAGCCCCATGGCCACCAAGCAGCCCCCAGGGCCAGCTGGGAGGTCTGCCCACCTGTGGGTAAGGTCCAGTCCCATGCCCCATATCATTCCTTGGATACAGGCAGCACAAGCCTTCGGAGAGAGGGGAAGAGGTTGGAAAGGCTGTGTGTTCCTGTGTGAGGTTTCCTTCTCCTCTAGTGTCACAAGATTCAGGTCTCTACTGACCAAGGTCAGACCTGAGATCTTAGAAGCAGCTACTGAAGGTGGTACTCAAGTAGCAACACCAGCATTTCACTCTGTTTTGGTAGCAGCCATCCGTCCCAGTGAGGCATTCAGGAAATACATTCCCAGTGCAGTGCCTGCTTGCTTGAGTTATGCTATTTTCTTTCTATCACACAATTTGAGATTTGCTTTTACAAATTTTCACAGTGTACATTAAGTTCTCATTTCTTAACCTTTTCCAGTGCCTCCCCAAATATTGATCTGTACTTAGCAAATATTTTCTTTCTTCTGACTATATGTAGCCCTCACATATTTGCAGATAGTTAGAAGGGCTTTTACCCTGTAGGCAGAATTTTAGTCTTGCAAGCAGTCAAACATTGAAATTTTTCTTTCAGAAAACAAGAATTCTTTGTCTGCAGTTGTGGGACAAGGCATTTTAAACACAAAAATAACTCCAGTCCCAGGCTAATGGTTATAAGGCTCTAAAGAATATGACATTAATTTTCTCAAGACAATTTAAACCAAATGCAATTCATATCAAACAGCAACATACCTTCCTAGCTAGCACAGACACCAAACATAAACGGTGTAATTTTGCACCACAAACCAATAATTAAAAAAAATAAAAACCTATGTGATTTTCCTTCGTTAAGAACAAACAGTTCATTTAAATAGCTAGGATTCATAGCTTTCATGCCAAGTTTGAGAACTTGAAAATTTAATTTCTGTGTGGGAGGAAGAAGTGTGCTTTTTTTTTTTCCTTGCCTAAATACAACTTTCCTCGTTTTAAAAAAGGGGCTCCAAACCATGGTGGAACTTCTTCCTGTGGTCTCCCAGACGACCTGCGATGGTGATAGCAGGAACATGTGCTGTGTGTTCCCTTTCCAGGTGTTACAGTGGCTGCAGAGCACCTGTGCACAGCTAGTTTCTTCAGACAGCTTCTGTTTCTCCAGCACAGACTGTTTCTGCCCCAGAAAGGTTCCACGTCTCTTTCCACCATTGTATACCCCAGCTGCACCAGCTGAGATGGGCCAAGGTGTACCAGGACACATCAAATGCTGATCGGTTTGTTTTGACTCCTGGGTGTGCAATTCTGTGTTAGCCTACTACAGGTCTCAGCACCCTTCAGCAGCGCCCATGGTCCTAACTCTATGTATTTTATAAGGGGGTCATCTAGAGGGCTTTTCCAGATGATTGCAGGAAAACTATTCTGCCCTTTGTAGGGATGGGAGTGGAAAGTGAACTGTTGGGAAAAGTCTTGAAGGGCTGCAGATGTCCTTCTGCACTCGTGCGCGTTGGTCTTGTACCCTCAGAGCAAGGATAGGGGATGCCAGACCAAGCCCAAGCAGATCTCAGAGTATGACCACCAGGCATAGAAATCCGCTAATCCAGGTCAGAGGCTGTTCCATATAGGAGCCTGCTTTAACTGTGTAGAGAAGATTCAGGCTAAGACACAGCCACAAGCTAAATAAAACACATTTTTCTTTTCCCTGTCACAGTGGTGAAAATAATTTTAAAAGTATGTGCTCATTATGAGCCTGTCGGGCGTCTTCCTAATTACTTCAATAGCCTTGGGTGGGGTCTTGGACATTTTGGTTACCCTTTTCTGCCAATGGGGTCAGCTGCTTCCTCTGTGGTGATGTGTATGCACGTGGGGGAGAGAGAGAGACAGCATTGGGAAGGCATTGGCACGTACATCTTCTCTGCCTCTCCTGGAATTCAGTAATGCCTCAGCAGACTATTTAGCAAGCCACAGGGAACCACAGAGAGTAGGCACTTGTGGATATTACAATTAGGAGTAAACTAATGAGAGCATTTGGACAAAGAGGGGGGCAGAGTAAACAACCACCAGGTAAACAGCTCAAAGCCACAAACTTGGCGTATAGTGCTTGGCTCCCAGCTCTCCTCTCCGCCTGCCTTTCCCCCCACCCCAGGGGCTGGTACCAGGAGGAAGCAAGACACTGGGGCACTATAAGGGGAGACTGTGGGACAAGGAGGTAGAGAGAGGTAAGAACAACAGGCAGAGCAACCGTAGCTGCTGGAGAGAATGTAAATCCTCCCCGCTTTGTGGCTGCTAGTGGGTCAACACAATGGGGGAAGCAGATCTGAATGTCCTGTCTCCTTTCTGGCAGTCAAATACGAAACATCAAGTTCCTCCCCATTCATCTATCCATAAAGATGTAACAGCTCTGTTGCAAATATTATTCTGTGACTAAAATGGGACTCCTGAAATATGTACGGGCCCCTCGCCTGAGAGGGTGTTTGAGGACCAAGCCCTCGTTTACTAGGAGAAAATTAGAATAACATCAGAGCTATTATCTCCCTGGGACACATGCTTGAAACCATTTATCTGCTAAGTTTCTTTTTGCTTTCCAACTAAAGACAGCAGCACATGCACATCCCCAGAGGGAGGGGGTGGAGGGAATAAAAGAGGTTATTGTCACAGAGGCAATAACCTGCAAAATCTGCAAAGCTGCCTTCATCTTTTCCTTTTGCTGTCCAATGTTTCAGAAACTTAGCTCAGCTGTTGGTGTTTTCCATTAGGCTTACTGTCAAAATAAAAATAAAAAAGGAAGATAATGGCTGGAAAAGAGAGAGAGAGAGAGAAAGGGAGAAGAGATCAACCATCTTTATTTTATAATTTCAAAAAGGATTATGTTAAATTCCTTTTTTTTTTTTTTTTGCTTCCTCAGTTTGCTAACATTTACATTTAATCTCACTTTGATACCTACCAACATCTGCTTCAGCATAATCTGTCTCCTTCCCTTATTCTCCGGTTTTGACTAAAATGTGGCACAACCATTAGATCCAGCTCTTAAAGGTACAGGGTCACATTTCACATTTCCCTCAGTTATGCTGGCAATGGCCAGCTTTATGTGAGGAGACAGAGGGACCTTTTAGAAGGATACTGTACATAATCTTGGAGTGCTCCACTCATCTGGTCCTGTTGTTTTAGTTTAATGATCAACGAGTTATACAGGTCACAAAAGGAGGTTACCTAATAATGACCTTAATAGTGATATAGACTCTACATTCAGAGATTACTGGGGTGTAGAAGTGGTCACAAGAGCACTGTGTTTGGTCATCTTTTCCTACTCTTTTTCAAGTGCTGTTTGGTTCCTAAACAACCTACTAGCACACACTATGCACAACACTGTTGTTATCACTGTAGTTGTGCCCATGTATTTTCAGATAAAATTTGCCATCCATGCTTTCCGTATTCAAGCAGACCTGCACCCGTTTGTTAGCACAAGGCATGAGACCTGTGCTGGATGGGAACCAGCTCCAGGCAAGTGAGGGCAAGCAGTTCCCAGCTGCAGCAGCCTCACCAGCAAAATGGCCAGGAAGACAGAGCAGTTAGGGGCCCAGAGTTGTAATGAGGCTACAGGAGTGAATGAAGCCATGCTGGCCAGAGCAGGGGAGCCTATCTTCATCCCCCAACATGGAGAACAGTCTTCCCCTGGTGTCTAGGAGGGATGGGGATGTTCATGGCCCAATAAGCCCCTCGGTAAATGAACTCCTGTAACAATCAAACATTAGGCTGGGAATGCCCAGTATGCTGAAGGTATAAAGCTCCTGAGTTATGTTGTGACTAAATCCTCAGAACATTGTGCTAAGAGAGGTTTTCTGTATTTTTTTTCTTATCTCCAGCCATGCTTTTCTGCAGTTTCACTCAAACTTCTGCTTCCATGCTACAACTGCACATTTGTAAGGCTGTTACCTCTTCCACATTTCTTCTCCTGTGCTCTTTTCTCCCTTTTACTGTCTGCCCTGCAGCACTGGACCAGTGGGTTTATTCCTTATCTCCCATTACACCTCTGCATACTCTCCTGACCACCTTATTGCTGCATGAGAGCACTGTAAGAGCTTTCCAGCCTCTTCTGTATCAGTGAATCCCACCACGTCAGTGGTGCTGGATAGCTCTCCTACCATGGGCTCCTGTAAGTGGTGACCTAGTACAAACAGCAGGATGTGTCTGGTGTGGTTTTGCCTAGCTCCCATCACACCTTCCTCTGGCCCTCTTGATGGCACCTAGCCTCTGCAGCCTGTACACCAGATGCATTTGTCTTTCCTGCACTCTGGATAGTGATACCAATGCACCATCCTGATGCTGAGCTCTTCCAGGCAGACCAATGTTATTAGAGACATAAATTCTGCTTGATGAAATGTAACATTTAAAGCCTGCTTTAAAGACAGGATGTCACAGCCATGTGAACACAGATATATGAAAGACAGACAGACAGATAGGCATCTTGTTTTGCGTTAGGCATTTGCATGTTTCTCCGGAGAGGATATTCATAAAACCTGTATCTGTAGATAAAAACCTACCACTGTTTTCTGTGGAGCTTGACATAATGATTTGGCTCCAATAGAAGCCAAACTGGAAGCATTTCTTCAACTGTTTGCATAATTCTTTTGAGCTTTGGGAGCTCAACTAAAAGAAATACTAAACCCAAGCCATTTTGGGTTTGGATTTTAGTACCCAAACCTCACTTAATGAGGTTTATTAGCTTAGTTCTGCTTATCATATCTCCTGTTACAGGGGTACAATTAATGCTGAGTGGAAACCAGGCATCCTGCCCTACAAAAGTTTTTCCATTGTCAAAATATTCTGTCTGCGTTAAGACAAATCCAACACCTTTCAGAGAGAGGTTTGACTTCCCTCTTTTTTTAAAGTGGTTTCACTTTGAGTAAGTAATTACTCATTAAGAAGAGTGAGGAAGGCGTTAACTAGGGTTTTTAACATTCTTATGGGATGTGGAGGAGCCAAGCTGGGATTCCTGCCTCATTTAATATTGGTTTGCTTGAACGAAATGGAGTGCTTACAATAGAGGAGCCTGAAGGACTCTCTCTTCAGGTAGTCAATAGACAGATAAAAGGTTCTTGTCTCAGATGTGTGAGTTACAAGCATTTGAATCCAAGTTTTCCACACCTTGTAGCAATGCACTGTAAAACTTGATTCATTGTCTGAGGACTGGGTGCTTTCTCAAGTTTGACCAACGATTTCCCCTGGGGTTTAAAATGTTTCCTCCCGGAATTGGTACACACATTTTCCCATAACTTCGAAAACTTCAGTTTCATTTAACCGACATTTTCCAAGAAGAAACGTGCTTATCATACAGTTCCCTACCACCTCTAGACTACCTGAGTCTCATTGATTTTACTGTTTGGAAAAGGGAGACAGTACTTTCTCCCTCTCTTCTGCAGTCTGGCTATCATTATGTGTAAACACTTCTCTTGTTTTAGCCACAGGTGATGTACAAGAGGTGGAATCAGTGTGGCTCATATTACAGTTTTTGCTGTTGTGTACTACAGAAACAGTTGGGAACAACGGTAATGGTTCAAGCTCCACTGAACTAAAGCAACTTAGCAATAGGGAATTGTTCAGCTTACAGATATGAGCTAGGTCTCTCTCAGTGTGGCCGGTACCATCAGATCACTGGAGGTTTGGTGCAAGTCTGGAGCTAATTAGACTGTTCTCTTGGTTTCTTGGCACTTGACAGCACAGCCCAGGATGCTGATACAGCTTCTGACAAATAACGAGTGCAAACGGCAGAGAGGTAAGGTCTCTGCAGTGCAAACAATTCCGTACTACCATGTTTTGCAGGCATGAAAGACAGCTTTCCTTCTCACTGAGGGAGCTACTCTAAGCAGTATGCTCTCTCCCCCCATATGCATACGTACAGACATGCATATACGCTTATATGTATCATTCTTCAAGGAAAAAAAAGGAGGTGAAAATTTGCTGTTTTTTCCATTACATTTGCTTTCAAGCTTTTGTGCCAAGCTGAGGAAGGAAGAAAGTGAGAGCACTTCAGAAAGAAACCAGCCCACACCCTTCTCAGCAATGAGAAAGGTAATTTGGTTGTATTGTCACCCGTGCACTGTGCCGTACATAATCAAGAAATCTTAGCAGATAATAAGAACATTACGCTATTAATTTTGGTGGTTTGCGGGTGCTAGGCACAAGACAGGCAGCCTGTTCTGGAGGGGATCAGGGAAACATAGCAGGCAGCAGCAGCACCACAAGATTCATTTTCCCCGGAGGCAACATGTCTGACACAATTGGCAGCTCATTTCTCCTGCCCTTGGATGTGAGCTGCTTCTGAATGCCTCCCTTGTGCTAGGGCTGGTACTGAGCTAAATGTGGGCCTAGTGCCAATGATTACAATTCCCATTAGCTGGAATATACATTAACTTGAGAGGTTGTGGACCTCTCCAGTGAGGGAGTAGCCTGCTGTATGCATCCATTATTTTTCAGGAGAAGTAACTCTGTTGTGTGCCTATTGTTCACTCACTCAATCTGTTTGTTTGGTTTTCTTTTGTTTTTTTAGGAAACTGGCACTATTGAAAGCAGTTTTATAAAGGCCCTGGGCCAGTTTCATCACCACACTGTAGCATTTTAGGTTGTCAAGCAACGTGGCACTGGGCGGCTGCAGCCTGCTGGGGATGAGGACATACCCCAGCAACAAGCAGCTCCTCAAGCCCAGCAGGATGGCTGGAAAGTTTGCCTCTACCTCTGCCCTGCCACATATGTACACACAAGGCGAGAGGGTGCCCTGCAAGCCTGAGCAGAGCGAGAGGGATCACAGCTGGGAAGAAAGTCTCTTGAAAGCTGCAATGGTTTAAAGCAGCTGTGAGAGCTCTTTTGAACCCAAGGCATTACCTGTGGTTTATACTCACCTTTGCTCCTTTATCCTTGAACGAATCTGCCACCCTGGACAGATTTTAGGTATAAGCATGAGTTGTTAAATCGATGAGCTGTCTCTCCTCCTGAAGCTTTCATGTGTTCAGGGTATTGATTGCTACTTTAATCTGTGCAGCCTAGGAGATTTAATTGGTTCTGACCTCCTTTTCCTCTCCAACATGTGTGTTATTTTCTGTGCTGTCAGTAAAACCGCGTGTCTCAGCTCTTATCATTATGATCAAGTTGCTGTTTCACAAAAGGGAGCTGAGGAAAGGCCTGGAGAAATGAGAAGCTAGTATCTGCTGCCACTCTTGCGTGCCCTCACATCCTCCCACCACTGAAACAGGTGTCTTGATTTTTAACTTGGAGAAGCTGGTCATTTTTTCATCCCCTAAGGCTGCTGACAAAGATCTGTGTGCTAAATATCTCTGTTGGTTAGGTCATTTGGGAATATATCAGGATTTGACCTGTTTGAATAAAATAAAGTGAAAATTCCTTTCTCTCTTCCTTCATCTTTGTGGCTCACTACAAACAGATGCACAGTATGGTGGATTGATTTGACACCTAAAGCACCCCTGGGCCTCAGCAGAGGTGAGGGTTCACGTGTCCTTGGTATGGCACACATAGTCTCTGGCCAAAAGATTTTAGTCTAAAGAGATAAACAGATGAGGAGCAAGGGCAGCATTGTCTTCCCTTTTCTGCACACAGGGAACCAAGGCAGACAAGACTTTTGACAATGGTTTACTCAGGTTTGCCTTTTGCCTGTAGCCTGCATTATACAGGGAAAGAAATGGAAGGGTCCCTGAACGCCTTTTGAAGACCTTTGCCACGAAGTTGTCTCATATTTGAAAACTTTGCTGCTTTGGAAGATGGTTAGTTGCTTTTCTGGAGGTCTGACAGCCAAGCATACTGGTAGCATGGAAAAGTAACTCTTACATCTGTGAGGATCTGCACATTCTCAGTGGATCTAAAGTGTCAGACACACATCAGGCCTCCCATTTTTGGAGGATGTTTTGAATCCCTGCATCCTTCCTACCTGCAAACTAGTTCAAGGGGTTTATTTAGGCAACTAGAAACTAAAAGATTTCATTTTGCAGCAGAAATGCAATTGCTTTGTGATTTCTCAATGTAAAAAAAGCTCGGTGGGGTGGGGAATGCTCATTTTGCAGAGATGAATGTTCAGTGTACAGACTAGGGTATCTTAAAGTTTAGACTTTTCTTTGCAGGTCACCTGTTGCATCTTTCATTGCTTTGCCCACATGGCTGCTCAAGGAGAAAAGAAGAGCTGGACCAGCCTTCTGCTTCCATCTGGGGGGAATGGGTTGAGTTGTCCTCTCATCTCCCTCCTGTTTTAAATCACCCGCACTCCCCTGAACAGCCCCACCAGTGCTACACTGGAGTAAAGAAGTCAGAATGTCTGTGTGTCAACAGGCAGAAGCAGTAGGCAGAAGAATTTTTCAGAGCAGGCACAACTGCAACCTAACTTTCATGTTGCACTTCCCATTGACTCAAGTTTTATCCCAGGTCTTTGTAAAAGAGCCCAGCTCTGTTCAGTTCCTGTGCATGTATGCTGATGCCATAACCACATCTGCATCTGGCACTCATTCTTAATCCCACCCCTTTTCTGTCATCCTCTTTGTATGATCCAACCTCATCCCACTCCCATTTGACACTTTACATTACACCCCACCTCTAATACGATCACCACATAACCCATCTTTACTGTATTTCTAATCTCTTAGTTTTATAATTATTAGCCACAGCCTTTGCCTCTCTCTTTACCCCAGGACAACTTCCATCCACAGTTGCAACAAACTGATGAATCTAGGGTAAACTAAAACATAAAATCTGTAGAAAGCTCTGGTCTGGCTGTTTATGGTAATGGCTTGTGGTAATGAACTTATGTTTATCATTTGGTGTTTCTCTCTTCTCCAGAGATGGCATCAGTTATTCTTGGGTTTTGTACTGTCAAGCTTTGGTTTTGGGGTTTTTTTGATTTAACATGTCATGGCTGTATTTACTGAAGAGACTTTTGGTTTTTTTTCTGCTATTCTGAGGATTTAATTATAAAACACCACCTGTGAATGTTCACTGCTGTCATTATTGACTTCCTATGGTGAAAGGCAGGAAATTCTCTGCATAGCTGACCTTCCTTTATGATATTAGCAGTGATTTGTGACAGAAAATTCTTGTCTGCTTCATTTGAGACCTCGTCCTACAGTAGCACTGCTAACAGCATTTTCTGTTGCTTAACTGGAAGTCATGGCCTTGGTGTTTATAATGGCTTTGTGCCACTGGAGCTTACATTGGCAGCTAACAGGTTGCAAAAAAGCAGAACTGATGGAATCTTTGAAAAGTTCAGTTTTCCAAAAGGGTTATGCTGCATTACCCAGCAAGGACTACATGCTTATGAGCTTATAAATCAGCACAGATTATCTAAAGTGGGTGTAGCTCTAGTGATTTACATCAGCAACTGCCCTAGAAGCCACAAGGAAAATTAACAGTCTGTATTTTATAAGGTGCAGCAAGAGAAGAAAGTCAGACTCCCATCAGTGACTTTCCATGCTAGCTTCTGCTGACTACTGTATCTCCATGCTCCTTCTTCTGTGGGCTGGTGTGCATAGCACCACCTTGACTGATGCTTGAGGAACTGAACAAAAAAAAATCCTTGCGTACTGTCTTAAAATTTTGCGGAAAAAAGTGGCATCCTTAATTTTTATGTAGTGCAACACATATTTGACCAAAGCATCCTTACTAGCACATCAGTTTTATGAAGTCTTGATTTAGGAGACGCCCCAGCTCAACATTGCTCGACCTAACTGTGAGCATACTTAGCTTTGCTTTGAGCTGCATTCACAGCCCCAGTTTCAGTGTCTAGGCGATCTGTACAGTGCCTGGGGAGAAAGCCTGATGTCTGAGAATGATTCACATAATCCAGGCTGAAACACAGAGACTATCCAAGCTAGTCAAGAGGAAATACCAAGGAGAAAGGGGCATATTAAATTTTATGTCTCTTTGGAGCTTGAAGGTAGTGGGAGTTACTTGTCTGCTCAGGTTTTCATTGTAAACATGAATCCTTTCCTGACTTTTTATATCTAAAACAGGAGAGGGATCTCTTCTTAGTTAATTACTTAGTGTACTTGACTAGAATCCAAAAGCCTGGATTCGAAAACCTCTTCTTTCTGAGGCAACTCGAACTTTCATTTTTTATATGAGCCTGGTGAATAATGAATTATCAATGGAATGTATCCTGCTTCCAAATAAAAAGATGTGTAGGTAGTAAGACCTGCATCTCACGTGTGAGTGCTGTGATCATGGTGAAAGAGTCATCCTTGCATTCCTTCTCTCTGCCACAACAAATATTTAATTACCTCCTGCAGATAGTAACAGATTATAGTAACAGATTCAGCAACAGAATAGAAAAGCTCCATCCCAGAAGATCCTGCAATTTACATCTTAGAGTCATCTCTTACGGTATATATTCACATCTCGTCAGGCAGAGAAAGGATCTGAGCCAGGACACCTTATAAAAACAGGTGACTTCTCAAACAGTCACGTTACAGAGTAAACTATGTCCCCCGTCTGCTTCCTGATTATGTGGGAAAAAAACTGATATGTGTAACATGGGACTTGAGAAGAGGCATTTGCAGTCACATATTTTTGAAAATATTAAGGCAAGTTTCAATATTTTGTTTGAAATATGAAATAGGATGTGAGCAGCTCAATGTTTTCAAGGCAGATACAGTGATACAAGCATTTAAGGAGCCACACAAGGAAAGCTTAGGCACACAAGGAATTCAGGTATTTGCAGAGCTGCTTGGGCGGAATTTAAATTTTGTTTATTTAAATGTAGATCTGTAAAGTATCAGGACAGCACCTAAGTGCTCTTGTGAATGTGAGCCCAGGCAGATAGATCAAGGTAGCAAGGGAGCTTTGGAGCAGAAGGACAACTAATAGATGCCTCAAAGTCCCTTCCAACTTACAACTCCATTGCACTGTATGGCCGTGTAAAGTTTACCCTGGTTTCTGTTGCTCTGAAGCTGGGTAAGACTCTGTCATCCAAACTGTTGCTGCAGGAAGCTGCAACCTCAGCTGAGGGGCCAGCAAAAGTCATTATGGATAATGAGGTTCAAATGCCAGGAGTCCAGTTTTGAAAGAACTTCTTTTCTTCTCCTGGGAGCTTGTGTACAGCTATTTTTTTTTATCTCTCTTTGTGCTCCTAGTTATAAGGGTATTTCTTGGCCTCTTGTGGAAGCTACTTTCTCTTTTTGGTAGATGGCACTGGTGCTGTGTGAGATGCTGCAGTGCCAGATCGAGGCCTTGTATTTTGGGCAGAGAAACGAATCAGCTCTTGGTTTCTATCCCCAGCTCTACCATCAATTCGTTCAGTGAGTGAGTCACTTTGTGTGTATGTCTCCATTTATACATCTCTATGGTGGGAAGGCGACCAATGTCTGTGTCATGCACGAATATTGTTCCACTGTGCTGTCCTACTAGCAGGCAGATGCTGTGCTGCCTATCGGGCAGGGCAGGGCTCTGGCCACAGAGCAGAGTTTCTGGTTCAGAGGAACTTCATCCCTGCACACACTCTGTTTTCTAATTGAAACAGGGCAAATCTAAAAAATATCTGTCTGTTTGATAGATTTGCAAGGGACTCTTACAGCAACTGAAGTGTCAGGGCAGACTGCAACCCTGCCTTGGCTTTGGCAGAAACTCATCAAAACCAAAGCTGAACTAACACCATGAGCTGGTATTCTCCAGTGAAAAAGAGATTATTTTTCTTGAAAGGCCCACAGGCTGCTGATCTTGGATCACCCTTTGCCTTGCTTTGCCTTCTATTTTCTTTTTAGTTTATAAGTTATTTCACACAATGAGCTACTAAAGAGGACATATAAGGGCACCTCACCTGAAGCACTGGTCACTCCAGAGCATCCCCTGGGAAATACAGGGTTTCTACACTTCCAGCCTGCTGAAGTTGTCCTTTCACCATGACAGCATCTGTGATGGGAAGGAAGGACAGCTCTGGAGTACCACTACCAGCTCTCTGCTCTCACTGTACATGGGCTGCAAAAAGGCAGCTGGCAGCTTCCCTGTTTGGTCTTCACCCACTTCTTTCCTCCCTTCCCTATTTCCAGGTTTCTTAAAAAAACTGTGTGGGAGTAGCAGTGTGTACAGACACTCACTGACAGCATGGGATGGAGGAAAAGCTACTTCCTTGGTATCCAGTCAGATCTCAGAGAGTTGCATAGATGTCCATTTTCACCTCAAACAGCCTGCCAGAGGCAGCATTCAGGCACACCTTCCCTGTGCCTGAAATGTCTCACAGATACTAGGAGCACTGGAGGACTCACAGCTCCAACATCTAAATTTATGAGAACTGGTAAAACATAAATATTCATCTTAACATGACTGTGACAGTGTCTAGTACTACACTGATTTAAGACCTGACTATTGACCAGCTGGCAGACCAGCTCTGAGCCTCCTGGCTTCAGTAGCATGGTACCCTCTCCTACCAGACACATCTTCAGGATGAATTCTTTGCCATAAAGCTCCTCTGCTTGGTACTTCCAAAGCAATCTAGGAGTGTTTAATATTTATAAATAGTGAGGTTATCTACCCTGCTTCAGTATTCATTATAGTTGCAGTGATTCAAACCTAGGCAGAAACTGCCTTGAGCAGAAACTGAGCAACTATCTAATAAAACATAGTCATGAGATGAATAAGGTGAGATGAGCTGTATAGTTGTAGTGCCCTGAACATGCTTGAAAGACTTATTTCCTGGCTTCATCTGGAGGGTTTTTTAATAGGGAGGATAGGACTCTCTCTGTGTGTATACATCCATATGGGAGAGAAAAATATCTACAGCTTTAAGGGGGGAAAGGGGCATTTATACTTCTTGAGGAGATACCATAGGGAAAGCATTTCTTATTTTACATGGACCTGTTATACTTATAGCTGCATTTACTGTAGGAAAGCAGATGTGAGTGTGTCATTCACAGTCTTAAAATCAAATTTGCCGTACAGTTGTGGTACATGCAAAGAGGCAGTCAAAGCTGAAATGCCTGGAGACTGCACTGAGGAGTGGGGCCTTGAACAACTGTTCTGCTTTCAGCTGGGACAATTTGTATTTGAGCTCAATAAGGAAAAGGCTGATAGAGAGGATTCTGTAGCCAGATTCAGATTATGGAGAAATAAATAATAATTAAAAAAAACCCAAAACAAACCACATGTAGCTTCAGAGAAATATCTCCAAGGTCTGAAAAAGGAGAGATCAGTAATCATTTAATATTCTCATATCCCTTTGACCTGTATGCCACATCTTTCTGTCTCTCTCAGCTGCTGCTCCTCTGTTGCTCCTAGGGTGCTTGCTCCAGAGGCTGGAGGTAGAGGGAAGATTAGGGAAGGAAATTTTTCTCCTCTCCCTTTCTAGGCTGGATATATTAAGCAGTGACAATGACTGAGCCAAGGAAGTGTCCTGTTGCTGGCAGCCAGGAGGCAGAGCCATCCTGCAGAGCTCTTTCTGCAAAACAGTTCCAATTCTGGTTTAGAGAGGGACTGAGCCCGTCCTGCTTCTCCCTTGTCTACCTGACTTTGCAACATCTTGTTCACACACCCTGTTGACATTAAGATTATCATGCCAGGGTAGCTAAGCTCATGCAGTTAGGTTAATGAAGCCATCTATACCCACTGTGTTTGCTTGCTAGAGGGCTTTCACTAAGGTGGTTTACTAAATTAAAGCGTACTTCCTCAAGCCCTCCCCACTGGTTGAAGTCTTTGCAGTAGGAGCTATACTACAATGTTTTTTCCTCAGTGCTTAACAGATCGTTATCCCCTTACTATGGTGTAACTTGCACTTTCTTGATGCAAATCATCTTGATGCATATCATCTCAGAACTGGGCATGCTGATGACTGGATCCACCTCTGCCAGAGAGCAACTCATCCTGTCCTAAGTGACTTATCTGAGCTAAGTAGGAATAATCATCCTCTTGTGGCATCTCCCTTTCTCTCTCCTTCTCTCTAGCGAAGATAAAATTAGTTTACTCCAGCTCCATAATTTCTGGACAGACACATATGTTTGAGCCCACTCCTAGCTTTAACCTTGCATTAAGACACATCCCTAATATGTCATGGTAACAAGAAGAGTATATAGCACGAGATTTAGTTAGCCACCCTCTGCTTGAATTATATCTTTTGTCATCTCCTTGGCATGTAAAATACTGTCTTACATTCATGTGCTGTTCATGTGGGAGTAACCTGAGGCAGTGTCAGCATAGGAAAATCTGTATATGTAGGAAAAGAAGTGGAGTCGCCTTAAGCAAGACAACCTTATTTGACCTTCCTCCTTCCTTTACAGCTGGTGTTACTTGAAACTGGGACAGAGAAGAATGAGGGGACTGAGGCTAAGGCCAGACTTTGGCATGAAGCAGGCAGGAGCTGAACAGGTTTTCTCCATGCCTCCCTGCCAGTGCCCATTAATTCTGAGCAACAGTGCCCTCTGTCATTCCAACTCTTGGTCCTTCCCCTTAATTCTTCTATTTATACCTTCTGAGCTGGAGTTTCCTTTCTTATGTGCCAATTTTACACTAGTGTCACTTCATGGGTGTCTGTGGATTTGTTTCTGGCTTACACTCACCTACAAAAGAAGACAATTAGACTCATCACTTCTAGGCACCTAATGGAGTATCTCCTATCCCTTGATTCTGCTAAACACTCCTTGTGTTCCTATTTTTCATTGGTCTGTCCCAACACACAGCAACCTGCTGTTATTCCAGCGCTGTATTCCCACAAAGCAACCCCTGATGCTGCTGCTGAAGCTGTGCCAGGGACAGTGCATACCTGAAGCTTCCTCCGTGCTGGGTCACTTTGGGACAAATGCTTCCAGCGTTATCTTCCCCTGGGGCCAGTGTCAGGAGGAGACATCTATCAGTAGCCTTTTTGTTCTGCCTCACCTCTCCACATTCAGCCTGGCTACTGTAGATTGTCCTTGGGATGGCTTAGTGTTCTCCATAGTACCATTGAAGAGAGCCAGTTAAAGATTTGGACCTTCTTGTTCTCTGCACTGGCCAAATGGAGGAAAAGTCCAGGACTTGTCTTGCAGAACTAAAGTCTAAGAATGCATTATATGCTCTTAATAAAGGAATGATTATATGAATCACAGTAGCAAAACATTCTTGCAGAGCACATGCCCCACTCCCTGACTTAAGAGTCCAAGGGCAGCTGTACATCACTGCAGAGGAGGCTTTTGCCTTAGACATGGGTTAGCGTATAGCCCCCTGCCTTACAGAGGAATAACCACAGAGCTAGAATTCAAGAGTGTCCTTTAATGAAGTTACTTGTGGCTGTTTATTGGACAAAAATAAATTCCAACTGGCCCATATAACAGATGAAACTCAACTACAAAAATCGAATGATATTTATTCACACAGCTGCCAGCAAACTCACATGCACCATGAGTCATTCCAGATGTGGATAAAAACAAAGTCTGTCTGTGAAAGTAAGTTTCCTGATTCCGAGGAGACTTGGTTTGGGAGAGGAACTGCACACTGACTTCAGCTGTACTCAGAAGAACAGACAGGTTCTCCTTCAAAGGGGGAGGGGGAGAGGAAAAGCCATTTATTTGTTCCTGAAAAGAAAAGAGATAGGAAATCTAAAAGCTACTATACAGCTAGACATACGTATCTTAAAGAGAAGGATGCTTTGGAAGACTTTGCTGCTGCTGCTGTTCTATTACAGTGCTCATGCCACTGTGACCCACAGATGGAGCAGAGGTAAGATTTTAAACATGAAAAACTATTTAAGA
>VZTL01019108.1:0-15203 GCA_013400535.1 Scopus umbretta | reverse complement strand
CCCCAGCAATCATTCCACACCAGTACAAGACAGACATGCAGGTCATGAAAGAGAGACTTGTGAAGTGGGGGTCAGAGCAGGGGAAGGGGCTCAGATCACAGTCAGACTCTCCCCACTGCCAGAGAACCATAGATGGCAGGCTTGTTCACTAAAGCAGCAGGATCTTTAAATGTTTCAGTTCATACTGAATATGCTCTAAATTAAATACTCAGCCACCATTGACTGAGAATAGGTATGTAAGGATTAAGAATGTAGAGTCCATCAACTGAAAATGAGCTACCACCTAAACCCATAAAACTGCTGAGGAGGAGTTGCTCGGGCTTCTGTGTTGTGCCCAGTGATTTCTCCCTGGGAGATATTCCTGAGAAGACAGTAAAGGAGAGAGGAAGACTCTCCTATTTATTGAAAAACCTCTCCCACACTGGTTTCAGAAGATATCTCACTTGATCATTTAACATTAATTGTACTACAACTAACAGAGAGGCAAGAAATACTTTGCAGTGAATCTGGCTTATAGCTCCCTGCAAATTGCAAGAAAAATGCCCTGGGAGTTGTGATGGATGAAGTCACCTCCTTAACCAAATGAGCAGTAGTTTGGTACAATCTCCAAAGGAAGTAAAAGCTGTGATTAGGCCAAGAACTCCTCTAGTTCAGTATGTTCTCTGAAAACTTGCAAAGGAAGAGAGTGACACAGTGACAAAGATGCATTGGATCACATGATAATGAATAATGAGTGTCTTTTCCAAGACTCATTTATCAAGGAACAAAGATAGCTGTGGGTACAAACTGTCTCATGAATACCTTTTGCATAGCATGTAATTTAAGTAGAAGCAAACCACTTTATTCCATAAATATGAAAGCCTAAATGAGACTTCTTCCTACTAAGCTGTTGGGTGCATGGCACTGATATCCCCTTGAGCTGGGACAAATCTCAGGATTGCTCATCGAGGCAGAGAGATCTTTTGCCAATGGCAGATCTTTGGTAAGCAACAGATATCTCACAAAACTATAATGGTAACTATGATTTGTGTCTTTTTGACACTGATTCTGTCTTGGTTGTTTTGAATAGAGTGAACCTTGCGAGAGATTTTTATTGTCATTCTTTTACAGCATCATATTTCAGTAAAACCACTTTTGTTGATTCCTTTGACAGTGGTTTAAGCAAAAAACCCCACCCATTCATGACAGGAATATAGCAAGAAGAACAAGAGATATACTTGCTCGTGCTCATGTGGCCCATTCAGTATCCCACAGCAGCAAAGTGGGGTGATTGCAGCTACATGACAGGATTAATTCACCCCAAGTTTTTCTTGTGCATATATTTCTGTTATTTGTCTATTCTCTTTTTGGGGGGAAGGGATGAGAGCAAAAGGAAGCTTTAATGATGTCACTGAGCTAATGACTACATCATTAAAATCTTGGTATATCTGAAGATACAGCTAATACAAAAAAAGGAAAATTGAACAACTTCAAATATTATTACATTTTCTATTATTTTCATTTATGGTTCATAAATCCTAAACCTCATGAGATTTTAATGTGCAAACCCATGTGACTCTCTTAGCACCCTGAACTTCCATACATTCAAAACTAAAATTAACATATAATAGTTTTCTAACATAATATCAAGTATTAATAGAATGTGTAAGGATTTATTATCGCCAATACTCTGCAACAAATATTAGGTTAATAGAGAAAAATCTCAATAAACAGTATAATTTGGCCTTTCATATTAGCATCAGAAATGCAGATAGACAGACACAGAGCATTAATGACTTTAAAATCTCCTCATCTGTTTCACTTTCTTTACATTGATGAGACTTCTTACTTGACTTGAGACTTAATACTGTCTTCTTTCTTGCTTGTTTTATTTTAGAAGCTTACTTCTTGCCGTCCTTGTGCACGGAACACATCCTTTTCACCTGGAAGATTCGGGGCCAGCTTAGGTCTTCATCCCAGTAGTACTCTGGGGAGAGCAGGCATGTGGGTTTTTGATACAAGAGATACTTGTTGAAGTGGCTGTATTCATGCCACTTAGCTTCAATGCCATTTTCTCTGTCATCCATGATCCCTTTAAAAAGGTCAGCTTTTATAGACCTCAGGCACACTTCCAGATAATTGGAACCAACCATGATGTCAACATCACTACATCCCGCCTCCTGCAAAGATTTTGAGAATGATGGTAGTCTTTAGATGGCCTATAGAATCCATGAAGGCAAATTCAGCCTTATTCTGCACAGATGCTTATCTTTGACTTAATCATCCCAGACTCCCTTTGAAATCAATAGGCATCACTGTCAGTGAAATCTGAGATGAGTCATCTTATGCTGGAGTAGACACAAAAAACAAGTCAGATGTATCTAAAATATTTGCTTCTCTACAAAGGATCTAAGTGCAAAAGAATGGGAATAAGTTTAGAACCTCTGTTCCCAATTAAGCCTTTGGTGACAGGAAAGTTGTAGCTACATCTGGCTGTATACAGCCATACCTGCCTTCTAGCTCATCTTCACAGAGCCATGTGAAGTGAAACACTGTGTCCACACAGCATTTCATTTTTCATCCAATTTTAATATGCAGATATTGTACTGGCTCAGTCAGTTTACATCCAGAATGCAAGCAATGACGTAAAGACACACATAATCAAGGGATTTAGCCACAAGCATCAAAATCAAGCTTTAGCACAGAGCTAATTTGAAAGTAGGTAGAAGACCAAAATCAGCAGAATGTAATTTACTGCTGAGATAGTTTGAACTACCTTTTGAAGCTGCCACTGACTATTAAGCCCCTTAACCCTACTGTAATTAAATTTATCTGTAAGATTATTGATATTTTATAACATTGAATCAATACATTTCTCAAGGTATTTTTCTGCCCAAATCTATATTTATATAGTTTATATATTAGATGCACACATCTGACAAGTTAACAGGGCTCCATTATTGTAAATTAAGATAAACAACCACATCTATTGTATAATGAATCTTCTGAAAAAATTATGTATAATATCTTTATGCCACGGACATAGTACAATTCCCAATTTACTGTAAAATAGTAGATGTGGACACATACTATCCTTGCACTGCATGGGAGACCTTCTGATAATGTCTAATTTCTTCAGTGCATACATCCTCATATGAGCAATCTAGGCCACATTCATAGTCAGTAGCAAGAAACAGGCACTTCTAGGGAAAGTCTTCCAAATTATTTTAAATATTTGGATTGAACTACACCTATGAATTGCCTATATATACTTACAAAATATAATGGGGAAATCTGGCATCATTAGTTAAAGGTAGATATTGGTAAGGGAGTTGCTGCAGAACACTGTCCCCTGGTCCAAACAGTAGTGAGGCTGATAGTATATTCCCAATAAACACACATATACGGCATGCATGTATATATGTCTGGCCGCAGAGATAATACAAACAGGAAACAAGAGAGTCATGCAAACACAAACAGCACCAATAGTGCCATCCTGTCCCCTTTTTAACTACTGAGGATGAAAACTCTTTAGTAAAAAATATATAAGCACATGTATTACACACAGATATATATGTATGTATACACAACATGGGTCCCTTCAGCAGCTGGCTTTGCAGAATTTATGCAGGGATTGGCCCTGGACCCCCAGCCTCCAAGTTACCCTGCAAGCCGATGTCCTCTCTGGCACTTACCCATATGCAGTATTGATCTCCCTGTGCACACATGCATGAACACATTCACAGTGAATACCTCTATTAACAGGCCTTAGACACTCGGTCTAGTCAGTAGCTTGCATGTGTTTCTTGCCATCACCACCTGGCTCATACACAGACACACACGCAAATGTGTCTTTTAGGCAACCCTCAGACATTACAGTTTCTCCAGTAGTTGGCTTGGACCTCCTGGTCCCTCCAATTACCAAATCTCTGGCAATCTGGTCTCTCCAGTATCTGAAGAAGGCTTATAGCCACTTTGATTCCTACTACCCAAATCACTTATCCTACTTGCCAGCAAGTACAACTTGGCATTTGCTAGCTGTTACACCCTGACATATATACCCACACTATATGCATGCATTCCAGCTTCTCCAGTTGCTGTGATCCCAGACATGTGGGTCTCCATGACCTTTGGTCCCCAATCCAGTTGCCAGCACTTAACATCCTCACTTGCTCCAGTTGTAGGGACCACAGATGCACACTCCCCTATGACCTGTGGTCACAAGTCCCCAAACCATGGTCTGACTACAGTCACTGGCATTTAGGCCTCCATACAAATACATACACACAGAAGAACCTCTTACCTAGGATCATAGGTAGTAATAGAGCCTAGTGAAAAGGCAAAATGTGCTAACCAGGTACATAGCATTGCCACACAAGCACACTGTCCCTTTACATGCAGCTACCCCTTTATATAACCCTACCCCTTTATTTTCCTGTGCTTCTTCCTCCCCAAATTACCTTGATCCCTCCATTTCTCAATTTGTGGTTCCTCCTCTCAACACCTCATAATCTGTCTTGCGTAATCCCAAAATGCTGTTCCCTGCCATCCCATGCCTTGTAGGCAGTAACTCCTCTCAGTCTGAAAGTTGCTCTAGAGAGCCTCTCACTTTGACTGATCTTAATAGATGTCATCCCTGGTCAAGGATGCTGATCGCTCTCCTGTTACAGACTTGGTAGGTAAATTTACGCTGTGATTGTTTCTCTTATTATCTGCTGGAGCTCCTTGCCTCCCACTGTGCCTCTGTGCTCCTTTGTTTTGTGTGGACATTAACCTTCTATCACATAAACTAAAAAGTATCTATATGACAAATTTCAGAAGTTAACAGAAAAGAACCATCCTTGATATATCTTCTTTTTCTTTTTAGTACTTACAGATTTAACAAATCAAACTTACCATGGTTTTGTCAGAACTGGCTGATGATATAATATGCTGTAGAATATAAAAAATATTTATGACTTTGGAGTAATGTATATTGTCATTCATCATTACTGTAATACAATAACAAGAATAGGACAGATTGTAAATAGATGTGGAGTGTAAAGATTTCTTGTTTGAGAGGCTATCTTGTTAATGGCTATTTCAGCATCAAAAGCAAATACAAGAAACAAAGTACATAACTCAGTCACACAAACCTTAATGAGCAATAGATTACAAAGAAAAGAACTCTTAATTCAGTGACTGATGGGCTGAGGTAAATTGTAGGAATGTGCAATATTTATATATCGTGGAAGAGCCAAAGTAGAGAAAAGAAGTGACAGAGATCAGCTGGGGAGAAAAAAAATGTGTGAAAATGGAGAGAAGGTCGTGGATAATAGGGATCAACCTGGTCCTGAGCCTGATCACTGCATTCTGTTCTATCTTTTAAATAGGACACCTTTTTGCCTCCATTCTTATTTATTTTCCATGTGACCTTGCTATCTATTCTGCACATGCAGATGGATATGTCAGCAAATGTCAAACTAATCGAGCCTGTGAACAGGAGCAGACCAGAACCTTGAAAGACTTGAGGGTGGAGCTGGAGACTGGATAAGTGAGACCCAAGGTCTGGACACTGAGTCTGTAAAGCGCTACAGTCTGCTCTAGGCTTCGAGGAGCTGACAGACACATGTATCCCTGTGGAACAGAATGAGGGAGTTTGTTTTTCCACTTGCAAACTATAGCTCTGATGAGCAGGAAAAAGGAATAGCATAAGGTGGTCTTAATTATTTACATGAGTCCTGCTTATGTAAAAAACACTGCTCTCTGATGTGTCTGTGTCAGTCTTGGTGGCCACTCTACTTTTATTCAAAGGGTACTTGCATCTTTCATATTTGTGTTCAGTTTCACAATAGGCTGCAGATAGAGACAGAGAAGGAGAAATCCTTCAGTCTTAAAGATTATGAGATGCAGCTTGCTTGAACAAGAAAAATAATTACACAGGGCTATGTTTACACTAAAGAGAGCATGACAGTTATCTGTAAACTTCAAATAAGGGCAGCTGTGTTATATTATATTTGAGGTGAAGAAGCTATGCATCACAAAGACCATAAGATGACCTGAGAGGGCAAGGAGAAATCCTTCAGGGTAATCCCTTGCAGGATGTTCTTAGCCTTTTGTTTCAATATACTGTATAATCAGAATCCTCCCAGTTACAGCACTGTGTTTCTGAATTACTTTACACAGACACTATTTGGACACAATCCGTGAAGGCCAGACAGCCTGTTAGCCACTACATGCAAAAAGATAATTTGAGTACAATGGATTATTTTGCATCATAATAGCTCTAAAACAGTTCTAATAGCGGGAAGGTGTGTGCCTACGTATCTATGAGTTTGTGCATGATGTGGATTTTCAAAAACATTATTAGCAGTTAAATTGTTAATCTTTTTGGAGATTTCAGCTTAGAAATATCTTCCTGAATATGACCAGGGAAGGACAAGAACAGAACATATGACAAAAAAACCCCAACAAAATTCCTCAGAAACTCTCAGGAGAAAAAATACACTCCATCCTTGTAGGTTTGTAGTAGTGAAACTTAAAATCTGGGAGAAAAAATTTAAAGAACCATTAATGTGGGATATATATATAAATTTATACATCTGAAATTAAGTTAAGTGAGTAGCAGTCATCTAAGCATGAATTTGCCATCTATGGTTTTTCAGACAATGACAGAATAGATGATTGTTGGAAGACACCTTGGAGGTCATCTGGTCCAACCCCCATACTAAAGCAGGGATGCTGTCCTGCTTTTAGCTGAGATAGAATTATTTTTCTTCCTAGTAACCAGTATAGTGCTGTGTTTTGGACTTAGTATTAAGAGTAATGTTGCTAACAACACTGATGTTTTAGTTGGTGCTAAGTAGTGTTTCTACTAGTCAAGGACTTTTCAGTTTCCCATGCTCTGCCAGGTGCACAAGAAGTTGGCAGGGAGCACAGCCAGGACAGCTGACCTAAACTGGCCAAAGGGCTTTTCCATACCATATGATGTAACGCTCAGTATATAAAATGAGGGGAGTTGGCCGGGGGTGTGGGGGTGGGGGGGCAGCAATTGCTGTTTGGTGATGGGTCAGCAGGTGGCGAGCAATTCCCACTTGTTTTGTATATTCTTTTTATCTCTTGCTCTGTCAGTGGACACCACAGAAGAGGCTGGCTACATATTCTTTATACTCCCCCTTCAGAAACAGTTATATACAGTAGTGAGATCCTGCCTGAGCCTTCCCTTCTCCAGGCTGAACGATCCCAGCTCTCTCAGCCTTTCCTCATAGTGGAGATGCTGCAGCCCCTTAAACATCTTAGTGGCCCTTTGCTGGACTCTTTCCAGTATATCCATGTCACTTTTGTACTGGGAATCCAGAATTGGATGCAGTACTCCAGGCGTGATTATATCCATAATTTGACTTCTCTTTTGTGGCACAACTCTCACCACCTCTATATTATGCCAGCTGTGGCTTTGTCTAGCTGAGATTTGAAAACTTTCAATGACAGAGACACTATAATCTCTCTGGGCAACTTGTTTTAGTGCTGGCCTCCTAGTGAAGAAGCTTCTCCTAATGGCCTATCTGCAACTACTGAGTTGCAAGTCATTATCTTTGCCCCTTTTTATAGTATTTGTCATGATGAAGAATTGTTTGGCCCTATTGTCTTTGTAACTGTAGGCTTCTGTCAGACCACACTATAGCCTCCTGTTCACCACATTAAACAAGTTCAGATATCTCAAATCCTTTTCATAGTACATGTACCCTAGGACACATCTTAACATCTTAGTAGGCCTTAGTAAGAAATTCTAATTTCTCCACATTTTCCTTGAACTGGGGGAATCCCAATACTGGACACAGTAGTCCAAGTGGAACCTCACCTGCCCAATAGAAAGGATATAAGAATGAACCCTTTTTCTCCTGGCAACACTACTCTTCATTCTCCATGCATTATTCTAAAGATGCCTTCTTCATGAGATGCCCTTAGATCTCTAAGCACGCACATAAGATTTTGACCAGAAGTTAAAGTCAACCAACATACTTTAACACATGTCAAATGTCACTAGATTCTAATATATTGGCAAACTAAATCAAGCTGTATATCTTGACAGCCAAATAACTTCTCTAATTCCAACTCTCCTAGGTGCTAATCTTCCATTAATCTCCCTGTAAAAATAGCATTTTAATTTTATGCTTTTGGCTTAAGTAAGACATCTGACTGATAAAAGATTAACTCCAAAGAGGGTTTAAAAATAGCTCATTCCAGGAATTCCTTGTCAGCATGGAGGAGACCATATCAGGTTTTGTACTTTTTGTGCTACAAAATCTTGCAGCAGTACCTCAGCAGGTCTTTGATCCTCAAATTCCAATTTGTCATGCTTCAGGACATCTAACATTTAACCTTCTTGCTATTTGGTAAAAAAACACTGAGGTGACATGCAGTACAGTCCCCATATTTTCAGGGGACATATAGAATTGAAAAATTGCTTGACACCGTATTTATTTTATCAGACATGATAAATGAAAGAAGTTATTTTAGAGTTTTTCTAATTAGATTTCCAATTAGATTGAATAATTTAATTTAGCTCTAGAGGTGAATTTAGTTATTACACCTAATCTGNCCACAACAGTCCTTTTTGGCGCCTGAGGAATAGTCACCTCCAGAAAATGTTTCACAGCAGCTAAGTTATTTTTTTGTTTCATGAACTGCAAGTGCTGCAGAGAGAGCCTCAGAAAGCTAGAATTAGTCCTCATGAGTTTCCTTCTTTGGTACCTCAGCTACACAAAGGCAAAGTACACACTGAAATCTCATGAGTAATTACTTAAATCTTATGCAATCTTATACCGAACTGCTTTTTTATGAACAGGTAAGAAGCAATCATGTCAGTATGTTTTGCAGAACTCACACCACTTGGGTTATTTTTTTTAATTAAATCATGGAAAAGTGTTGTCTTCCTTAATTTAGTCCATGAATGGGAGCACAAGCACTGCTGAAGTGGTGTGAAGGTAGGAGGAGAAGAAAGTTTTTCACTGTTATTCTTCTTCAGGAATAAGTAGATTACCCTACAAAGGGTAATCACCTCCTCCCAAGGAAGAATTAATCCCCAGTCATTTCAGCATCTACAGTGTACAAATAAACTACACTGAGCAACACATCTAAGCTACTGAGCTGCTTGTTCACATGCTTTTATACAGTCAAGGAAGAGAGAAATAAACATGGCTATGGAATGATCCATCTGACCTATTTTAGACCTTTTCCTCTCAATGACAGCAGTATTAATTGGAAATGCCTGTGTAGCTATATTCCCTAGAAGGAAGACAAGCTAAATTTATTCTATATTAGATAACTAAGCTGATAGCTATCTAAATTTCAGCAGAATTCCAGCTTCTCAGTACAGTCTTCTGATGGTAAGATAGCTCAAATATTTACCACAGTTCAAGTGACAGAAAAATGTAAGTATTGTATTTGACTTAGGAGAGTCACTAACACTCTTTTGTATTTGTGTATTTAGAGGCTTGACTGATGTGTAAGATGAAAAATTTGAAATTTGAAATGCTCAGCTATCCCTGGTTTTATGGGGAGCACTAATACTGACCAGGTCAGGAAGTAATGAATACATGTACTATAGAGACAGATTTGTTAATAATGTATTTTGCACTAGGAAAAAAGACAAAAGGACAAAATTTTGCAGTGTCTCCTTAGACCTGTGGAATTTCTTATGATAGTAAGAGCTGACAGTAACATGGTTACAACATTATATGAGTTTGCATGTTACAAGTCTTCAATCATAGTTTATATTACAACTTCTGAAGCTATAAAAGGTTTTACATTAACAATATCTGGACTGGTGTTTCAGTGTCAATGAATTGTTTTATGAAGATGACTAGTCTTCCATCACTGAAAACCTAGTTTATTTTATGCTTTTCTCTAATAATTCTGAGGAATGGGGAAGAGGCAGTTTGTTTCTTTGCCTTTAACAGGAAATAAAATATTACACTAGTAGAACTGTAAAACAAGATGGAAAATCATTTCTTATCTTAGCTTAGAGGATGGTAAGGTTAAAGGAGAGAAATGTGCATTTTCCTTTTTGGGAGGGTTTTTTTCTTTTCTTTTTCTTTCACTACATATGAAAATTTTCATAAATTTTTTTAAAAAGGTGGATAAAAAGAGAAATGGAAAAACAGGGAATGGGAGGGGCAGAGACACACACAGAAATACATTCCCCAAAACATAATTCGTCTTCCTTGAGAGCTTTATTTAGAATAACACGTATTGCTCTCTGGAAATGCCCGTTTCTTTTAGTGAATATTTTGAGGCTTTCTATGCTGAGAAAATGTAGCAGGGACCAAGCTCTACTCCACGGGCAGTACAAGAATAACTTTACTTTGCAGAACTAAGCACAATTGCCTAAGTCACACACACACATCCTGAATATACCCTGCAAGTAAAGAGAACTGGGAATCCAGCTGTTATATGGGCATTCAACACCCATAGATTTCAGTAATAATCTAGGCTACTAATTATGATCCAGCTGTCAAAAACTCTTGTTGAACTTGTTCTTACATCTTCAAAATTATGTGAACTGAATGTAATAATGTTCCTTTTCTCTCTCTCTTCATGTTCTTCCTTTTTTATCATTAACATTCTTCCTTTCTTCTTTTCAACTTGCCATTTTTTCTTTTCTTCCTCTGCAGTTCATCTTACTATTTCTTTGCTTTTAAACATATTCCATATTTTTCCTCTTTTATTGTCTTTACTTTTTCTCTGAAGCTTGATGCTGTGCCCTTTGCCATGAACCAGAAAACCAGCAAAAAATTCCAGGAATTTATCCTCTTGGGATTTGCACCTATCATGGAACTTCAAATGTTGCTCTTTGTGATATTCCTGGTGGCCTACATGCGGACCATCTTTGAAAATATAACTATTTTGATAAAGATGAATCATCAGCTTCACAATCCCATGTATTTCTTTCTCAGCAACCTCTCCTTCCTGGAAGCTTGCTACATCTCAGTCATGGTCCCTAAACTGCTCGTGAATGTTCTTGTGGAAACCAAGAATATCTCTTTTGGAGGCTGTATGATCCACCTTTACTTCTTCAGCTCCCTTATTTTTACTGAGTGTGTTCTCCTTGCAGTCATAGCTTATGATCATTATGTGGCCATTTGCAATCCCCTGCACTATTTAGTCATCATGAGCCATGAGCTCTGCACGCAACTAGCCACATGCTCCTGGTTTATTGGATTCTTGGCCTCCACGCTTAAAGTATTTTTCATCTCTCGGCTCTCTTTTTGTGGCACTAATGTCACCAACCACGTCTTCTGTGACATCAGTCCCTTGCTGAACATATCATGTGCTGATATGACAATGGCTGAATTAGTGGATTTCATCCTGGCCTTGCTTGTCTTGCTTGTTCCCCTCTCTGTCACAATTATATCCTATATACGCATCATCAACACCATCCTGCATACCCTCACAGCCCAGGGCAGGAAGAAAGCCTTCCCCACCGGTGTTTCTCACCTCACTGTAGTCATTATCTTCTTTTCATCCACTCTGTTCATGTCTGCCTGGCCCAAGAGAATCCGCCCTTTTGACTTAAAGAAGGTGGTGTCACTTATGTACACTATTGTAACGCCTATGCTCAACCCCTTCATTTTGCTGTTTGAGGAACCAGGAAGTTAAAGGGGCATTGAAAAAAGTCTTCAGTGTTAGACAGACTGCCCCCAAGGTCTCTCAATCCATTGCTGTCCACCTTTAAGATGATTCTTTATAGACAAAGTGTGAGAGTTAGAAAGAAAGGTTTAAGATTTAGGTTGTGCTTAGTCAGAATTGCAATCATCATAATGCTGGTAAATCAACAAACTGAGGTATACATATGATCACTTATCCCCAATAAGACATCACCTTTCTACCTATTACCTTCAAATGAACTTTCTTTTCTGATGCACGGTGAAGTTATTGGTTTGACTCACAGGCACTTCACGGAACAAAAAGGCATGTCTAGGATATCATACATCAATGGCTTTGAGAACACAACTGAAATGTTCTGTTAATAGCATGTGATCCAATTCCCAATTCCGGACAATATCTGCCAGCTAAGGTGAGATGCATGTGCCTAACTACAGGCACATGCCTAATATTTTAAAGGCCTCGTGTATTCTGCTCAATCTAAAAATGTGATGCTAAACAGAGGAGTCTTTTCTGCAGTTCCTGTACCATATCTGCCTATCCAAAAGGGAGGTCTCAGGCACTCCACAGTATTTCATATTCTACAAGGCTGTACTTCAGAACCTCAATCAATTGTCCCAGAAGAGAGTAATAGCAGAAGGAAAGAAAATGTTCACAGTGGAATGAGAAAAACCCAGTTTCTTAAGGAAGGTTGAAATAAATACTCTTAAATAAATTGAAGACTTTAAATCCTAGTCACTGTAAAAAAATAACTTTTTTCATTTTGTAGGACATTTTCATTAGTTTCTGTTCTTAAAAGTTCTGCTGAAGTCACTGTGTATTAGTCTGAATATGAATGAACATACAGTTTTTTGGGAATTTTGTGTATTTTAGGCATCAGTGGATGCATCGCTGCTGCCTTCATCAACATCTTCACCACTAAATTAATTTACTCTAGGGAGTGACCTGTGGCCATTTTGCTAAATATATCACAGTGTCAGATGCTGATAGCATTCATGGTTAGGCCCCTTTTGACCAGGCTGGCCAAGCCACTGAACAATCCCTTGATTGCTACCTACTCCAAAGGCTTTTGCATCTGTTCACCAAGGTCTTCTGCCAGTGTTGCTTTTTGCTGCCATTTCTCTTTTCCACAACAACAATGAGATCTTCCTAATTTCCCTCATGGATTTTAACATACGCTGCTTTTAAGGGTTACTCTTTTTTTGTTTGCTTGTTTGTTTATTGATTTAGAATGACACTGTTGTTAAAATTCTTCAGGTGCAACTACATTGTTCTCTCATTCATTTACAAGGAACATTCCTGCATTTCCAGACACAAGTCCTGGGATTCTATTGCTTTCCTGTGGCCATTCACGGGGCTGGAAATAATGTAATAGTTTTAAAGTTAATGTAAAAGTTCACATTTTTAGTAATATAGCCAAGGATTACCTTACGGCCTGTGGTATATATGCTTCTACACAGCTCTGAGTTTCTATGCTGCATGTAAGCTATGGAGAGCAGACAAAATGAGGCAAGTAAAGATACCAAGACTGGTGCAATAGTTTCAGAGTATTGGGCCATGTGGACAGAGCAAGAGGGAGATGTTTCATCTTTGCATCCAAGTCAAATGGGCTCTAAACCGATTGGAACCACAGTACCACTGTTATGTTTTGATTGAGGAAACAACCAGTTCTCCACTGCAGAAGAGTCCTAACCGACATTTACTAAATAGTCAATATAGCCCTCATACAGAGACATCCAGATAAATAACACTTCATAGTGAGACACAGAGAGATCCATGATAACAACATAGACCAAATCCATTATGGGCTGAGTTCGACAGACCCGTTATCTGGTTCCTGATTGACAAGCTGTGTTTAATGATTGTGAAAATGCCACTTGGAGGACAAGTTCAACTTCATGCTTACCTTTAAATATGCAGATAAATATTAGGGCTGCAACTCAGCACATCTGTTTGGTATTCATCTCACCTAACTTTATGAATGGGATTTGACTCCAGGTTTAAACACGTAAGTGGGAGCAGAAGATGTCTCAGCTTTCAGCAATATCAAGGAAATTCTAGGACTTGAATTAATTGCACAGTCATGGGTGCCTAGTGCCTCTTGAAATTACCTTGTATAACCTGGCTGTCCTCTAGTTTTTCATCCGGAAGGACACTGGCCTTATACAGAACCTGTGCTATAAGGTGCCCTGGATACTCTGGGGTGCTCAAAAAAATAGAAAACTATCCCAGACACTGATAGGTCTCTAAACAATATAAAAATAGTGTCTAGAGATCTGTTGAGATGATTAAGTATAAAGCCAGGATCCATCCAACCATCTGGAGCCATTTCAGAAGAACTGGTGTATCTCACCATGGCCACAGTTTACAGAGAGTGTATTGCCCACTGCTTCATTGACTATAATCACCTCTTCAGTACTTATGATGGGAATTTACTCTAAAAGAGTGATCCACTACGAGCCATGTGGATATATACCATTCTAGTCCATTCGTTGAGGGGAATAGAGATTAATCCCCAAGTCAGGTCACAATGTGCTTAAGAAGCATATAAACATTTTAACGTTAATATATTAATGATTTATAATGCTTATAAAGCTTATTATGTCAAATAATTTTGGCTTCTTCCTATATCACACATATCTTAAGAATGTAAATTAATTTGCAGACTCCCTTTTGGTACTAAATAATTCTCTCTCAGCCAAAACTTATTAAGGTCTGCTCCTCATAGAACAGATAAAACTATTTTAATTTTGGCTCCTTCCTCTGTGGAACAACTGTGGAGTTTTTCAAGATTTTCTGGGTATCCCATGCTCTCAATTTCATACTGTGAAACACCATTCTGGACGGTTGCAGGAAAGCCTTCATATTTTCCCGAACACTTTGAACTGAGCACATTCAGACAAAATGTAAAAACATGACTATTTTCAGAGCTCAGAGGAGAACTGGGGCTTCTTCTTGGAGAGACTGAGATCTACACCTAGCTACCCAAACTGTACTTATTCCTTTACTGAAACTCTCCCTAATCCCCTGTGCTATTACCTAATTGCACTGATTTGCATTGTCTCAACTAATTTATTCTCAGAATTTCCCAGCGTGCATTCTGCCATTCTTGGTTCTCCTCATTCTTACTGTGCCACTTCATAGATAAGAGTCATGCATGTCTGCATGTGCATGTGAATGTTTGCTGATTTCAGATGCATAGAATCATAAAATATTTTAGGTTCAAAAGGACATCTGAAATTCTAACATCCTTCTCAGAGGAGGGCCAAATTTGAAGATAATTCAGCTTGCTCAGTGTCATATGATGTTGATTTTTTATTATATCCAAGGAGATGAATATCTCATTGGGGATTACACCTCCAATCTGGCCCAAGTTCCCAGTGGTTTAGTTTTTTTGTCCAGATGCAGGACTTTGCATTTTTCTTTGCTGAACTTCATGAGGTTCCTGACAGCCCATTTCCCCCACCTGTTGAGGTCCCTCTGAATAGCACCTGTGCCATGCAAGATGTCAAAAACTCTCCTTAATTTTGTATAACCCTGTTGCAGGAAGGGTGGGAATGCACTCCTCTCACAGGAGGGAA
>VZTL01019105.1:65130-84492 GCA_013400535.1 Scopus umbretta | reverse complement strand
CCCTTCCAACCCAAACCATGATCCTATGATTCTGTGATTCGTTTCGGAGCACTGCCCAGCAGGGACACACCTTTTATGAAGCACAGAAAATAAGGCCAACAATGGCCAACATGCTTCTTGCAACCCAGCTGTGCCAGCAAATCCATCGATGCTGCCTTGGCAATGGGTATTGAAGAACTTGCCCGTTGCAGGGCAAGGTTGCAAGGGGGATGCTGGGGATGGTTGCAAGAAGGTTGTGCTTTTTGGACAGAATTGTTGTCAGTGGTTAAATTTGCACTGTTACATTTAACAAGTCAAAGGGCTATTGCATAGTTAATTTACATGGAGCTTCTTAATCTCAGTCATTAAAGATGGAGAAGATGCTCCTTTGTGAAGTCCTCTGTGGTCCTTCCAGTGCTGAATCCTGCAGTATAATCAGAAATACTTTGCTTTTGATGACTGTATGGCTCTTGTCTTTGTTTTCCCAAGAATCCAGTATTGCCTGCAGCAGGGACTTCCCCAGCCACCTCCTTTTGTGGGACATGCTGTGCCTATTGCTCCATTTTTATGGCATCTCTTCCCTGCATCCACACTGGTCTGTTCACCTCCCCTCCTGCTCGGAGCTTCTGTACAGCAACCGCTCAGGTGGAATAAAAGCACTAGGAAAGCACTTAATGTATTTTTAGCCTCTTAGTATGTGATGTAGCTGCTGGAAACACAGAGGAGAGCCAGCACCGTGTGAACCGATAGGTTGCAGTGCATCACCGGCAAATTTTCCATCGAGCACCGGTGCTCCTTGGCACCATCGCGGAGCTGGGGTGCAAGGTGGGTCATGGGCATTGGAGAAGGGCGATCGTGCACGTGCCTTGTGTGATGACACCACGCAGATTGCTGTCTATCTGTCCTCTCCTTATGGGTGCTGAGGAAGAAAAGGTCCTTCTGTCCTTCAAAAATGTCATCCGCACTTAAATCTGCATGGAAGTTGACCAGCTAGGGAAAGAGGGAATTCAGTGATTGCCTTTTGATATCTCCTTATAGACTGAAGATGCTGGGGTAGCACGGAGCCATGCAGCCACCTTGGACCTAGAGGTTCATAGCTGTTGGGGTGGGTGCTCCAGAAGGGAAAGTGCAGAGCCCCGATTGCCACGAATAGCAGTCCTCAAGCCCTCCTGGTGTCCAGGGCTTGTTTGCAGACCTTCTGGCTGTTCCCAGCTCCAAGCCAAGGCTTGTTACAGAGAGAGAGCTTTGCCACAACTCCCCACATTTCTCCCCAAGTCAGGCTATTAGACCTGCATGGGAGGGAGCAAAAGCAAAAAGCCAGCTGTGAGGTTTTCTTGGCTTTTCCTCTGTCAAATCCCGCATTATCCACTGGGATGAGCGTATTTGGGGACCTGGGAAGAAGCGGTCCCCGGGATGCAGAGCTGGCCTCTCCCAGCTGCTGCAGCGCGGGAGGTGCCAGGAAGCCACGGGTGCCGGATCCAGCAGGCACCATGCTGTTTGGCACGGCTCCCGTTGCCTTCAGACATATAGGATCAGGTCCTCGCGCTCCGCGCTGAGGTCAGCTCTAGCGCAGGCATAAATTCAAACCCCTTTGAACGTAGCAGGGGGAGGTTGGTGGGGTTTACACAACGTGCTGCAGCCTTCTGGCCCATAGATGTGCTTAGAAACATCACTGGTGTCTTCTTGTGTGTGTTAGCCGCGGTTTTCCATCAGTTTTGGCGAGACAAGGAGCAGGATTCAGGTTCACTGGCGTTTCAATGGCAGCTTCATCTCCATCTTGTGCAATTGGCAGGTCTTCAATAACCTTTATCGTCAAGATTTTTTGCTTTTAATTAAAGTCAGTTGCAATAAGGAAAAGGCACATGCTGAAATTCTTATTACTTGGCCTCTCGTGGAGGGAGACGGCTGCCAAGTTTAACGGCGAGGGTATTGATGTGCTCTGGATGGGGCACAGGGAGGGTTTCCAACAAGGTTCTCACTTTGTTTTCTTTAATGTTGGTCTTTTGAGTGAGACTGATTGAGGAAGAGAATGATGTAAATTCGCCCAAACAAAGTATTGTGAATGGGTCGGCGTGCAGGTGCTAATTACTGCAAATAATAATTGAAATCCCTTCGTCTGGAAACATGCTGCAGTTCACCTGCGGTCAAGCTGCTGCGGCGGGAGCCAGGGCAGAGGTTTGCATCCGCAGCAGCGTTGGCGAGAAGATTTGTGCGATGGGTGGTGGGGAGTTGGATCATCTCGCAGACCAGTTAATCCAGTTGCAGGAAGGCTGGGACTGGCAGCAACCTGCCCTTGGTCGATACGCTCGGTGCAAATTCAGACTTGTGGTTGAAATATCTTCATTTTTTGCTCTTCTGCTTTAACTTTGCTGCACACCACCCTGTGTGAGATGGGGTATGGCCCTTCCACCTGTGCTTTTTACCAAGCCAAATAAGACCTGATTTACGTGGGTGCTGGAAGTGACAGAGGCAGCAGAAGTGTTGCCATGGGCTTAGGATTAATGAGCACAGAGCCACGAGCTCTTAGAGAGGACGTTTAGCTTCTGCTAAGCTTACCAGAAACAAGAGTGGAAGGTGACTTGAGCACTGAGTCCCGAGTACCTTCACTTGAGAAAAGGCAGGACATTGGGGAGCTTTTTAATTCAGACCGGAATTTATCCTAAAGCCAGGTAAATTCAAGCTTAGACCAGATAAATTCAACTGGAAATGTAGGCAAACTGAAGTGTTTGGGACACACTGGTATCTAACACCTATTACAGCTGCACTGACTCTGGCGGTGACCTTGGTTGCTGCAGATTTTGGTGATTTCGATGGAAGTGCAGCATCTTGCATGCATGTGTGGAGGAGCTGGCGGGTAGTGATGTGCTGCTGGGTCTTTATGCAGCAGGAAGAGTCGGGCACTGATTTTTCTGCCTTTGCCGAAAAAGTGGGTGCCTCCACATAGCTCTGCCCGTTGCCTGGAGCCGGTGCCGCATGGGTAATGCAGGAAATGGCAAACAATGGGAACCTCTTCTGGGAGCTGCTGAGGAAGGGCTCCTGCAAAACCTTCCTGCAAATCCAGAAATAACCATCGCTTGCACCAGGGCCGCCAATTTCAGGCTCGCTTGAAGCAGTTGCAAGCTGCCTAAGCATAGATTGGATTTCTGTTTTGCTGTTGGCCGTCCAAGACATAAAAATCGCGGTGTCGTCCATCCCTAGGAGTGCTTGGTTGCCATCTGGGAGCACCCAGTTCCTCCCTCCAATCCCTAATGCTGCAGCATGTCACTTTGTAAGATCAGGGATCCCAGCCTAAATTTTTTTGTACAAACTCCTGTTTTTTCTCCCCGAGTACATCTGAGAGTGCGAGTCCATTCAGTCCTGCTGTGAAGGTGCTCTGTTTGGTGGGTACCCTTCGGATGTGCACATCTAACTCAGTCATTTCTTGCTTGGACAAATTATCTGAATGAGCATTTGAGAACTTTAATGGAAAATATTGTTAAACTGAAAAAATAAAACAGTAATTTAAGAGTAATTTACTGACAACTGGAGCCCTTGAATACACTGACTTAACGATTGTGGAGCAATGATACCAAACCTAATATTTGGAACGTACTCTTTGTCACTCAGAAAATCCTTGGGCAGTTTTTAAAGCACTTCCAGTCTTTAATTGTTGTCCTTGTTACTCATGATAAGCTGTTGTCTAGCTCATAAATTACGCATCATTCATCTCGCCTGCTTCGTCAAAACCCCAGTCAACATATTTGTCCACTTCACTTGTGAAATGTGATAAGCCGTATATGACAACAGGAGGATAACCCCATTTCTGCTTTCAAAAATGAAAAGGTTTATCTTGGCTGGAGTTGGTTGTTTTTTGGGGCCTTTCTAAGCGCTTGAGAGGTATCCCACATCGCTGTTGTTCCTTGGAGACATCTCACCTGGTGAGACGCGTTTGCGTGCCTGTGCTGACAGCTCCTCTTGGCTATCCCTCCAGGCAGGGTCAGTGGTTTTGAGGTAGGAGTCAAAGGTCTGTTTGCAGAAATCAAATATAGAAGAAAAAAGCAGACAGTTAGGTACTTCAGGGTTTCTAAATGCAGGCACCAGTGTGCCACCTGCGTTGGTTTTTGCAGGCATCCACAGGGACTGTGTGTACCCCTGCCTTCGTCCATCCGGGCTGGCTTTACCTTCGGAAAACTGTGACTGTTCCCAGTACATCATTAGCAGCTTCAGGAGCTCCATGTGCCTTGCTGGCGGTTGAAATAGATGACCTTGTCATCTATCAGGAGGCAAGTCCAAAGTAAAGGCAAGAAGGTCCTTCACGTAGTGCGGCGTTAGAGGTGAATCCGTTGCCACCGGACGTGAAGGCAATAAGAGTTTGCAGGAATCCAGAAGTAATTAAGCAGACTTGTGACAGAGAAATCCAGTGGGCGCTTATTAAATTGACAAGCCTCACCTCTTTCTCAAGCCAGAAAGCCCCCGTTTCAGGGACAGCATTGGACCTATTCATAGCGCAGCACAGGTTTCAGCCTTGGAAGCAGGACCCGGCTATATTTGGTGCTGTACTCGTACGCCGGCACCCTGCACATGCGTCAGCTGTGCTGTATGGCCCCAAAATCGTATTGGGTAGGTAATCCTAAGTTAGAAGGTAGTTTCACATCCCACCTTCATTCAACCTCTCACCCAGAAAAAAAGAGTCCTGTAGTGAAAATTGGGATTTTCTGCTTCAGGGGTGCCGGTAGCTACCATCCAGGTCACAGGGCTGGGATGGGAGCTGGCTCCTTAGGGTGCTTGTTGTCAGTTATTATTTCAGCTCACCTGCAAAAGGAGATGTCAGTGCAATGACAGCAACAGACAGGACAGGGATTTTGAGGAGTTTCAAAGCAGCAAGGTGGAGTTTCTAACTTTGGGGCTTTCTCTATGCTCAGATTTGCCTGCTGCAAATATCAATAGCCTTGCCATCCCTTAGAGCAACGAACACCTTGTGACGGGAAGCATCAGGCATCCTTGAAGCAGCACCCGGGGAAACTAATGAAGCTGTAATGTGATTAGTGCCTGTGACCCCGTACACCACCGCAAGTAGCGTGCTGGGACCCTGGGATGTGGGAGCCCAAAACCGGGACACGTCCTAACCGTGGCTGACCCAGGGGGGCTTGCTCTGGCAATAAAGGGTGAGGCATCCCAGATATCCAGGAGTGCGTGGCAGCAGGCAGGGAGCTGAAGTGGGGGCTCCTGTGTTTCGGGAGGGGGTAGAGAGGGGCTTCGGGGGGTCACCAGCTCCTCTCCCGCTTCCCAGAGGCAGCTCCAGCTTTCCTCCTCCTGCACCGCCCTCTCCAGATCCCTCTGTTTTCTGGCAGATAGGATTAAGCCTGACCTTCCGCCCCATCTCCGAGAGAGCCAAACCTCTTTCTGATTTAATTATTTTCCATTTTTGTTTAATTGTGTACATCCTGCTGCTGGCTGAGAAGCAGAGCAGCTCCTGCCCGGGCTAGGGCAGGGAAGGGCGTCCGGCTCCTCGCCAGCCAAAGGCTTTTGGATCAATGCTCTATCTTCCTGGGATTGTGATTTCAAACCCCCAAATCTCTTGGTGGTCTGAGGCAAGTTTCCCAAGAAGCGGCTCTGGCACCATCCTGTGTTTCTCCAGTGGTGACCTTCATGCTCAGCCCCTTCCCCGCGCGAGGAAGAGGAGTCTGGCCACAGCTCCCTGCCTCCGCCATCCTCCTCCTCCCCTGCACCCAGTTTGCACCAGGCTCTGCTTTTTCTGCATGTATTTTGCTACCTAGTTCCTATGTACAAGTGGCACCGATTTCTTTGAGCAAGTGCATTGCATGCTTTTTTTTAATGCTCTTGTAATTTCTCGGTTTATCCGAGCTGCTGCAAAATCCCGCAGCCTCTTCCCGCAGGTGGTGCTGGGCTGGGGTTTGGCTGTGCCAGCCTGAAAGCACTGCCGAATCGCCCTGACGGCAATGATAAAATGTGAGGGTGATAAGGGAATGGGTGACATCCCTCTTCAGGAGGAGGGGAGAAAATAAGATGGGTTTTCAACCCAAGAGGGTTGAGAGGAGGGGAGAGAAAGGGGACAGAAAAATCAGATTAAGCACAACAGGAAGCTTTGCCTGTAGCGTTACATCTGCATATGGAAAATATGGAGATGGTCTGGTGAACCATGAATCCCACGACACTCATTTATTTTCTACAGCTTCACTTAGGTTGAGCGTTGCTTTTCCAAATCCCATTTTTTATCACCAAAACAACCTCACAGCATCTCCGCGGGCGCAGGAGCGCACCCAGAGTACCAAAACTCCCTTCTGCTGCAAACGAAGTAGTTCCTTCTCCACCAAAGCTGTGCCATGCTGTGTCCCTTGCACCTCTCAGCACAGCGACACAAGATGGCTTGGGCACACCGTTGGCCGGGCTGGGAAACGGCTCTGGAGGAGGGGTAGCTCTGCAGAGAAGTAAATACCACCGCAGAAAGTTCCAGCAAGAGCTGTCGGAGTTTTCAGCAAGCCATCTAATGGCTTCCTATTAAAATGGTTGCATGCCTTCAGACTGGGACGGCAAAGCTGGAGGAGTGAGGGCTGCTCACCACTGCAGTTGTGTTGGGGAACTGATGTGCAGGGTTTGGTCCAAATTGGGAAAAGGCCCTACTGTAATAGCCCTCTTCTGGGTCAACAGGTGGTAGGGTGGTGGAAGGGTTGTGTTAGCTGCTGGATGGCAGCGTAGGTCATCCCAAGAGTGAATCTGATGGATGTCCAGATCTTCATTTCACTGGTGTGGGTTCGGTTACCCATGCTCAAAAACGCATAAAGGATATAGGGACAATCCATGATTTAGAGCAGCTTCCTCTATAGTACGGACAGGAGACAGAAAACAGGGAGGGAGACTGTAAAGTTTTGGTGCTTTTTAACAACATGAGAACTCAGGGCATTTCACTTGGTGAAGTCTTGGGCAGTGGGTTTAAACCAAACAGGAGATTCTTTTTCGCCAGATGGTTCCGTTGTGGCACCCTTAGGCACAGCCTGCTACAGAGACTGAAAGCTTGAAGGGTTCATAGAGGGATTTGGTAAATGCTGGAGGAGAGACTGACCTGGGGCTGGGAAGCATCAGTGAGGTGGTCTAGATAGATCCTGAGCTATCCTTAGCTGGTGTTTGTATAAGCTGCTCAGAAGAACCTCTGGCGATGGAGATTTCACAACGTCTGTAGGCAATCTCTCCCCGCGCATCACTAGCCCTACCTGTAGGAGGTAGTTCCTTCATGTCCAACCTCATTCACCTTTGCTGCAATTCAAACCGATTACTGCAATCCCCAGGAGATATGGAGAGCAGCTTGTCTGCACTGGTCTTCACCTCTCAGACAGATGACAGGCTGGCTGGTGCAGTTTTTGTGTGCAACATGGCATTTTGACTGATGTGCAGCCTGTGAGGCTTCCTGACCCCAGGCTCTTCCCTGCCTGGTACTGCACAGGAATTTGTTCCCACCTGCATGCAGATGTTTGCCCCTACTTAATGCAGCTGGTTTTTTTCTGACTTTTCTCCAGGTCTCAACATCATTTGACTTTTAATCCAGTTTTCTGGAGTGTTTTCATTTCTCCTAGGGTGACACCTGCACGTTGAATACATTTATCACATCGCACGTATCATGGATGACATACTGGGTAGTGTCAGGGCCAGGACAAGTCTCCTTGCTCAGCACATCCTCCTAGTCTGATGGTGAATCACCAGTAATGACTCTCTCCGGTTTTCTGATGAGTTGTGTGCCCACATTAGAGGAGTTTCGCCTGAGCGTGTTTCTCTGGTGTGCTGCTGAGGAAGCCATGTGCGGCAGCACCTAATGAATATCAAGATATACGGTGCTGACTGCTTCTCCAGCTATTCACAGGCCAGTTAACTCTGTCGCAGAAGGAAATTAAATTGTTCTTGACAAATCGGTGTCGGCAGTCACTTATCATCTTGTTATCTTCTAAGTGCTTACAAATAGGTTGTTTCATTATTTGTTCCATCAGTTTTCCAGGAGTTTGAGTTAAGTGACCAGTTTGTAGTTCCCTGACTTTTTCTTTTGCGTATTTTTTTAAAGCTAAACCGTATGTTTGCTTTTATTCCGGTCTTCTAAAACGTCTCCTATCTGCCATGAGCTAACAGAGGAGCAATAGCTCGGTGGCTGCTTCAGCTGAGCCCTTCCCTAATATCTGTGGGGCAGCTTATCGCGCCAGGCTGGCGGATGGACCAACACCCTGGTTTGGGTATTGCCCTCCTGCTGGGATGCTTCTTCCCTTCATCCTCTGTGGCTCTTGCCTGTGTTAGCTCATTTGAATCTTGACCTTTTCCATTTTCCAACCAGTGCTTTTCATAGAATCATAGAATCATAGAATTGTTAAGGTTGGAAAAGACCTCTGAGATCATCTAGTCCAACCACCAGCCCCTCCCCTCCTTCCCCCCACCCCCCAAAAAAAACCCACAAAAAAAAACCCAACAAGAAAAAAAAAACAAACCACCCTGTCTGCTAGACCATGTCTTGAAGTACCACATCTAGATGTTTTTTGAACCCCTCCAGGGATGGTGATTCCACCACTTCCCGGGGCAGCCGGTTCCAATGTCTCACCACTCGTTCAGTAAAGAAATTTTTCCTAATATCCAATCTTAAAAGGTTAAATTTATCCATGTAGAGGTTTTGTGTAATATTTAGTATAACCTGCAACGATACGGAAAATTTGGGCCAAACCGTGACTTTGATTAACATTAGGACAACAGCAGTAGAGTTACGTCGCCATAGAGGTGGGTGTAATTTGGCTTTTTGAGTGGTTTTTCAGGAGTGTCTGGTAACATTCAGTGTCCAATTAGGCACACCTTGCTGTGACCTTGGTTTTTGGAGGGCGGTGAGATGCTCACGCGGCGGCATCACGCATGCAGGCATCCCTTTGGCGTGTCATATTTACCGTGCCAGGGTCTGTTTATTTCTTTATTAACTCTGTTTGCCGATTTCTCAATTCTCTTCTCTTTTTTTTTCCTATTCCTTCAACAGGAATCATTAACCAATGGCAACAGGAATCCAAGGATAAAGTGATTTCCCTATTGTTAACCCACCTGCCTTTACTGAAGCCCGGAAACATCGAGGCAAAAGTCGAATACATGAAACTCTTGCCTAAAATCCTGGCCCACTCGATCGAACACAACCAACACATCGAGGAGAGCAGGCAGCTGCTGTCCTACGCCTTGATACACCCTGCCACCTCCTTAGAGGACAGGAGCGCCCTGGCCATGTGGCTCAACCACCTGGAGGACCGCACGTCGGGTGGCTTCGGCAGCCAGAGCAGAGGTCGGTCGGATTCGGTGGACTACGGGCAGACGCACTACTATCACCAAAGACAAAATTCCGACGACAAACTCAACGGATGGCAAAACTCTCGAGACTCGGGCATAAGCGTCAGCGCTTCCAGCTGGCAGGACAAAAACCTGGCGTGCGAGAATGGCCATCTGCCCCTCTACTCCTCCTCCTCCGTCCCCACAACCATCAACACCATCGGCACTAGCACAAGCACCAGTAAGTACCCGTGGGAAGCTCTGGGGACGGCCACCCACGGCTGCTCTTCACAGCACGGTCCCCCCATCCCACTAGAAAATATTGCTTTGCCGTGGTTAGCAGAGGGGCTAGATTCATCTGGGCCATAGAAAACTTTTTTTTTCCTTTCCCCTACCTGATTCTTTTTCCTGCCTGCCCTTTTTCTGTTTCCCCCCCTCTAGTCCTGTGGGATTTTAAAGACCTGGCAGCTGGAGAGGAGGGAAAAACAGCCAAGCTGTAAGAGCAAAAAATGTGCGTTATCGAAGGGAGCCCCTTTTATTTCATGTAGTTCCGTGTAGATTTGCAGTTAGTGTTTCAAGAGTTCCTAAAGCAAGTGGGGAGTTGATGCTTCATGTTCAAAAGTGAGCAAGTCCAAAAGTGACCTGAGGACTTAATGGAAGGAAGTGGGATCGGGGCCCTGCAGTGCAGCAATCGTTTTTGGAAGCAGGGCTGGGATCCACAGTCTTCAGGTCATATCTGAAAACGTTCACTTGTATCTACAGCACATAGAGGTGTGAAGCTGGTGGTGATCCGGGGGTTTAGATGCACAGTCCTCCGTGTTTTCCAGGAGGGTTGGGTAGCTCTTCTCCCATGGAGGCCGTGCCAGGCTTTGATGGAAGCAGTGGATGGTGCAGAGCACAGCCCAAGGCTTGGGCACTTGGAGAAGCTACAGAGCACCATGGCTGCGGATTTATTACTGGTTTTGCGTGAAGATGTAGTGCAGCTATAACTGTTTTTTAAAGCAGCCATTGATGCCTGTGAGCCATCCTTGGGAGAGGAGGAGCAAAGCATCTTCTCAGTGGGGTTCAAGAGCTCCTCTGCCCACCCGTTCGCGCCGTGGAGGGCTGTCACGCCTGCCTTGCTGTCACCTTGGATGACTGCCACCATCTCACCTGCAAGGCTGGACATCCTCCTTCACTTTGGGTCATTCAGAAGGTCTCTCTCCAAGATGCTTGGCATCTCCCTAGATACAAGGGATGCAGAGAGCGCTTCAGGGAGGAGAGGCTTCTTGCAGCAAGGGTGCTGGCTTCTCTGTCAGCATGTGGAAACCCACAATTAAAAAGCTGAAAGCTTTAAAGTGGTCACTTAAGGCTTCTGGGTTTTTCCTTCTCCTTTAATCGGTGCTTTTCTTAGGTGCTGTTTCAAGTCAGTAATGATAAGAAATGCAGCTCTGGGTTTATTGTTGTAGCACCCTGGTCCCTGCCTCTCCAGTGTCCATCCTTGCAGGCAGCGCTGCCTGCTCCGCAACATGGGGATTTAGCAGAAGGGTCTCAGCTTCTCCACTGACTCTGAAACATCATGCCCATCCCGTCCCTCATCTTTGAAGCCCTGGCTCCTGCTGCCATGGGATTGTGTGAAGTTCGGCTTCTCCAAGAGCTGGGTCCCTGCGCTGTGGAGGAGAGCTGTTTCAGGGTGACCAAGCTGCAATGGAAAGGCTTAACAAGGAGGCAGGGTGAGAAGAATCATGAATGTATGTGCAATTGGTCTATTAAACCTCCCCAGGGATTATTTTTTGAGGGGTTCTTCCTTGTGGCTTTTGCATGCCTGACAGTTTGGAGGCTGTGCATCTCGCGGAGGCAGTGGGAAGAGGTGGCTTCAGAAGGGATCCGGTTCCTCATGTCGAGAGCTGGAAGCAGGGAGATCTGATGGCTGCAGCAGGTTAATAATTGACAGTGGCTGGAGATCTGCAACATGCGTTATGTCTTGAAGGGCGCTTTTCAAAAACCCCTTTGTGTTTCTTTGAGCCTTTTTGCGCATAGACTTATCTTCTGTAGCACAAGCAGTGACCCACCTCATGCCCAGTGGGGTCCCCAAGTATTAGCAGAAGATGCTGAAATCCAGGCAACAGCCAAATCACTCAGCAGTGCCTAAGCTGCCACACTGCTGAGGTTTTTCCTAAATTTTCCAGAATTAGGTGTGCACAGCGGTGGAACAGGAGCATTTGGGGGTCTGTCAGCAGGGGCTGTACAGCCCTGCATTTCACCTTGGTCTTTTGCTGGAAGGCTGTGTCCCTCCTCCATCTCTGCCGCTCGCTTTGCCGCAGCATCCCCTGCCTTAAGTCCCAATGCAGCAGACCTTGCCTGGTCCGGTCCTTCCCGGTATCCCACAGTAGCTGCTTTTCATGGTGTGGGGGCAGCTCGCTCACACTGTCTTGCTCTGAACTGCAAGATTTATAGAGTCCATATTCAGGGAACCTTTTCCCCCAGTGTCACACTAGGGTCAGCACATATTTATAAGGCTGAGTAGCTTTGCAGAGGCATCTGAAACACATCTTCAGCCCAGTCTACTCCTAAATGTTAAGCTGTTGTAACTCCTGAGAACAAATTTTGGTGGCAGCATGTTCAGACAATCTGTGGGCTGAGCTGGAGACGACCCGACCATGCTTCATGTGTTAGTTCATAAGCTTCCTTAATGCAATATTTGCTTGGACACAAGCACAGTAAGTCCACAGGCAGATGCTAAAAAATAAACACGGCTGTCAGCCTTTGTCCCAGCCCCTTGAGTCAATCAATATGTCCATTAATCTTTTATTCCAAAGCAAAGCCCTCAAACCGTTACTGTTTGTTTAGGTTTTAGTGTTGTTATTTTTAAATTCTCCCTCTTACTTGGAGGTGTTTGTCTGGGCAGGGGCTTAATCCAGCAACACCCTGCAGGGCACAACCTTCCCCGACCCGTCCCGCAAAGGCACTGCCTGTTCCTGACGCCGAAATGGGGCAAAGCCTTTCCCGGAGGAGTAATGTGGTGATCTTGCCCGAGGTACTTTTGTCTGGTTTTGTGGCATAATTAGGTGCAATGCTATTACAGCGCCGGGTTTAAATATGGGTAGGTGAAGCTCATGTGACAATTTGCTTTGTGCTGTCCTTGTCTTTGACTCGACCTAGACCCAGGCTTTGAGACTTGGTTCAGGCTTGTTTCATCTTCGGCTGTCTCTTAATGGTGCTGGCTGGTGTTAGCCAGGGTTTGAGGAGATGTTGCTGGAGTTTTCCAGCCTTTGCAGAGCAAGTCTGGAGCACTTTGAGGCATCACTCTGGATTTACCACAGTAATGGTGATCCAGGAGCAGGACCAGCGTTGTAAGTGATGGGTTTGAGTCTGGAGCAATCTGGGGATGTGGACTCAACTGAAGCAATGGAAGATCGTGCCCATCCACTGCATCACCATAATGGCCTCTCTATGCTTTCTCAGCCCATCCCACAGAGCTTGAGCTGCAACTTTAAATGAAGCTTTAGTGTGCCAGAAGTAAAGGTAGCCTCAGCGTGGGCTTGGGAGCGCAGGTGGGCCAGAGGCCAGAGCTGCTCCAGGCATGGGATGGGGTGAAGCCCAGAGCCCTGTCTCTGTGGCCGAGTCAGGCAGTGGTTGCAAAATGCCCGGGTTGCACAACGCCTTTGCAGCGGAGACAGGGCCTGGAAACTCTGAAAGGACAGAAAAAAGCGTCTGGCTTTCAGAGCTGCAGACCAAGAGCTTCTTGCGTGGGGTCTCCGACTCCTTCCTTTCCCTGTGTAATTCATTCCACCTGAACAGGGTCTGATGGCATGCCAGTTTGGGATGTCAAATGGAAGTACAGCGTAGCTTAACCCTGTGTTTTCCATTGGCTCAGACAGGAATATGTGCAGAAGAGAAGGAGGGTCTGCTGTTAAATATGCTTGTCCAGCTCTGAGAAGGTGGGGTGCAGGTACACTGGTCTGAATTGGACCATAAGGTCTGTGAGCAAGAAAAGGGAAAGAAGAGCACAAGGTTTGGCAGGAGCGATAGCGACTCCAGTTGGCAATAGCAAGCCTGTTGAACCGCAGCTAAAGAGGTAAGGAGTCGGTTCCTGGCTCTGATATGCATCTGCTGGACGAGTGTCTTGGTCTTCTGCTCCCAGTGTATAACCTGGGGCTAACAGTATGATACATACATATACATACATACATATTGATGTATGGTGAGATTTTACTGTGCTCTCACCACTGGTGTAGTGCCAGGGTACTCCCCATGGAGAGCAGGTTCCCAGAGGCAAGGCTCTGCACGGGGGCAGAAGGTCTTGGTTTTACTGCAGGAGCAACAATAACTTGCCCCAAATGTTTCAATCAAGAGCGAGATGTTGCAGGCTCTTTCTGCAGAGGAGCAAGGACCTCCTTATGCTAGTACCTGCCCAGAAGAGGCAGCTCAGTGCCAAACGCAGGCAGCACTTCTGCCAGGGTGAGTGTCTCCAGTTGTCACCCTGCCTGGGGGACAGGAGTTCAACCCAGCCTCTGTGTGGGCTGTAGCGTTGCCATAAAGCAATGGCATGTTGGGTTCCCCAGTGGGGAATGGCCCCAGAGAAGGTAGGCAGTGCTTGGTCTTGCTGGAGCCTTGTGTGTCTAGGAGTCCCATCTCCTGTCTGTTCTTCCAAAAAGAGGAGGAGGCCCATGGATTGGTGATGGTGGTATCTGAGTGCATGGCTGGTGGTGCCCCACAGTCTTGCCCTTGGGTGAGCACCCAGTGTGTCCCTGGTGTGTGTACTATGCATCCCTTTGGAGGGGCACCAACGCCTCAAGGTGTGGTGTTGGTGGCACCAGGGGATGAGATGATGGTGTGCATCACAGGTCAGTGATGGATAGATACAGTCAGAGACCTTGCTATGGAATATCCTGCAGAGCAGAAATCCCAGGCACTGGGGCTGTGTTCATACAGGAAAGATGTTAGGCGCTCTGGGATTTCAGTGTCACTGTGCTCCCTGGGTTCCCCTACAAGTGAACAGAGAGTTCCTTGGACCAGTAAAGCTGTTTGCCAGTCTACAGCCACCCTTCCCCTTCTGAAGCAATGGGAAAGATGCTGCGTGCTCAGACCTGCTACACCCTTCCCAAGGGAGTCTCTGCCAGAAAACTGATGTTGTTTGTCTACAAGGAGAGAGAGAAGGAGAGCAAGCAGTGCAATGCAGGAGAAATACTCACCTATATAAACTCCTTGTCCTGAAAAAGAAAAATCTCTTACCTTGTCCTAGAGCTGAAGAGAAGGAATAAATCAGTGTGCTTCCTTCCATGCATGCCAGTCCAGATTCATGGCTCTCCCCCTGCACCTGCCAGCTCTCAAGAAATGCTTACATTTCAGAGTCATGCTCAGGTGGCACCAGCAAGATGTACTAGTGGTCAGACTCCCCATACTGCAAGAAATGTAGAGATACTGGTGCCAGCAGGGCACCCTGCAGAAGGACGGACCATCCCATGGACTCCCAAGTGAAGATCTGATCAGGAGCTGCTGGCTCTGGAGCAAGCCCAGTGCCGGCTTGTGGAGACCCTGCCATCCTGGGAAGGGCATTCTGTCATGTTGCTCTTCTCAGAAGAGACTCAATCCCAATTACTGCCCTACAGGCAGATCTGCAGCTGCTAAACTGTATGTCGGCATGTGTGAGCGTGACGTGGCTTGCTGGATTTTGCCTACGTTTGCCCAAGTTTCAGACGCCCTAGTGAGAAAGCAGATAAATAAGATGGTGGAGCTCTTCCCCAGGTCATCAGGGAATTGAGGTGGAAGAAGCGACACCAAGAAAGCACTTGTCATGAACGGAGCATGCATTTCCTGACTCTTCGTCCCCTACACTGTTGTGCAACAGTTCACTGCCTACCACAGGAGACGACGTTGTTGTCGTACCCGGTATCCAAACTGAGCTTGATAATGGGATAACTGCATGTTTTAACCTGCAGGACCACCTTGATTTGTGTTGGGTTGATGGGCAGCTTACAAGTACGACTCTCCTCTGTGTAGGTTTGCAACAGTACCTGAGGGGATTGTGTGTCCTCAGCGTATGTTTGACTTAGGCAGGGTGGCACGTTTCCTCCCATGCAAAGTTAGCAAAACATGACATTTTGCTTGCTCAGAAATAAAGAGTGCAAAAGTCTTAATAAGGTTACAACAGTGAAGCAAACAAATGTACTGTTCTTGCCGGGGGGTGATTAGCTCTGTGCTCGGAGCGCCTTCAGAAACTTGTTCCTCGGTTGGCTGTGCTGCGTACTGAGACTTGGCACCTGGGCACTCATCCTGCCAGGTGAGGACACCTCTACTCTTTGCTTTTTTTTCTCTTTTACTGATGGACTGAGAAAAGATTGGTGGCCTTTATTACGCTTGAGCTTTTCAGCGGTGGTAGAGGGGGGCATTTGTTGTCTTGCTCGTGCCCTCTAGTGTTGCACATAACCATTTGAGAACATTTCTAGGAGTCACCCACTTTGCCAGGGTCCCATCGCTACAATGTCTTGCTAATTCTGTAGCTTAAAAACAAAGTCATTGTACAAAAAGATAACGTATGAGCAGAGTTGTTTTCTCCAATCCACGCAGAATATGCACAAATGCAACAGCAAACAGGACTGAGAGCGAGGACAACATAGAATCATATAATCATTGAGATTGGAAAAGACTTTGAGATCATTGAGTCCAACTGTAATCTTCTTCTCCAGCTCTGAACAGCAGACACAGATTTCCTGGTCCCTCTATAAATTCAAAGCACTTGGTCCCTGGGAGATATGGTCCACAGCTCTGCAGACCATCACTCAGCGAGCAAGGAGATGATGAATGGTCACCTGCCCTCAGCCTGGAAGTCATCAAACACTGGAGATGGTAGTGGTAGTAGAGGAGAGGAGCAATGGCCTTTCAGGGTGTCAGCAATGCTGGGGAAAATCTGCTAGTGCTCTTGAGTAGTCACTGCAGAGCTGTGTTTTAGAGCCAACATCCATTCCTGCTGTTGAGGCTGCTCCATTTGCCATGTCCCTCACCCTCTGGTTAGCAGGGAGGTGTCCAAAATCAAAACAGAGCAAGCTGTGCCCATTCTCCGTGAAGTGGTCTGCTGGCCAGGATGTTTTTAGTTGATGGGCTGGCTACGTGTGCTTATCCCACCGTCAGCCCAGCTCCCATGCTGCCCAGACCTGGTCTCCAAGCAGGGCGGCCAGGTGAGCCATCCCTCCTTGGGACCACAGCAGACCCTGAGGTGGTTGTTGGCTGGTTGGGTGCAGGGAGGGAGACTGCTCCCCCTGTCTCTATGGGATCTGGCCATGCAGCAGAAGATACAGGTTGGGAAAATGGGTTTGTCTAGGTGGAAGACATCAGGGCGGCCCTATCATATAGTCCAAGTAACAAGTGATAGGGTGAGAGAAAATGGCCTCACATTGCACCAGGGGAGGTTTAGATTGGCTATTAGGAAAAAGTTCTTCACCGAAAGTGTTAATCAAGCATTGGAACAGGCTGCCCAGTGAAGTGGTTGAGTCACCATGTCTGGAGGTATTTAAAAGATGTGTAGACGTGGTGCTTAGGGACATGATTTGGTGGTGGACTTGGCAGTGTTAGGTTTACATTAATGATCTTAAAGGTCTTTTCCAACCTAAAAGATTCTATGATTCTATGATCTCTGCTGTGCACTTGCTCACGAGAGCTCAAGGTAAAGATGCTTGAAGACACTTTGGGCAGGAAATTGGTCTGGCCCTACCTTCTGGTCTGTCGCCTTTCAGCATCCATGCTGTCATGTTCAGTGTTTCCTAACCCAGTGTATTGAAGTGTCTTGATAGACTCTTGTACTTGAGCAATGGTCAGAACCTGTTCTATCCTTGAGACTTCAGTTTAGCTGCCCCAGCACTTTCTCTTCCTCCTTTAGCCTGTTTTGGCACATTCCCTTCACCTCTTTGCTCCTGGAGGGTCTCTCTTCTCTCTGTGTCTTTGGCCAAAAAGGGAGGTGGCCGACAAAGGGCAACCTGGTGCTGAGGTCCCACCTGCAATGCGTCTCCATGGGGGTCTTAGAGCGTCATCAAAACTAACCAGACTAACTGTTGTCTTCCCAAAGACCATGCTCTGCACTGGAAGGAAAAAAAAAAGGCGGGGGATTTACATGGTGACAGAGAGTAACCCATCGACCCTTGCCAAACATTTGGCTTTGGACAGCACAGAGATGGAGATGGGGTCCCCCCTGCTGTTCCCTCTCTGCTGTCACGCGGGAGCAAGTGACGACGGGGGGCATATGTGCAGCCTACAGCAGGCAGTGCTTTCAGGCTGTGCGCCGATTCCGCTGTAGGCAGCGAGTGATGGATACCTGCTTGCCAAGCAGAGGGAGTAGGCAGGGAAGCGAACGCGTTTCCCACGAGCGTGCTGCAGCGAGTGGACTTTCATGTGGGCAGCGGGCTTCATCTTATGGTCCTGCCTCCACTCAGCCCCTCATCAGCCATGATGCTCGGAGGCAGAGGTGTCACCGAAAGGTGGAGGGGTCCTACTGCGGTCCCAAAGGAAAAGAGGGGAGGGGACCTGAGGCTGGGCTCAGCAGTGACTTGCACCAGGTGATACCATGGGTGGCACAGAAGCATGCATGGATGTCACCGGTTGCTTTTGGCCACTGTAGGTACAGACTGACATGGGTGCTCCTGAACCAGCCTTCACGACACCAAATGGCACTTCTAGGCACTTAGATAATCCGCATAATCTGGCCTGCCATAGCCCTAGCAGACAGCCGCGTTGTTAGGGAAGCGGTGAAGGGAGTGGTGGTTGGTCTGGGTGGCCGGTGAAGAGGAGGGGGAGCGCTGGGCTGTCCCTCCCTGGAGAGGGCATGGCACACATGCATCCTCTGGGATGCCACTCCATTGCTTCCTTCAAACCTGGTACACGCAACATTTGATCCTTGCACGTACCCACACATCTCCCTACAGGACACCGCTCCTAAATTCACGTACTCTACGCACAGAGCGATGGCTCCACAGCTTCCTGGCTGGAATCAGGCTGCCTAATCTGGGAACTTCTATTCCAGCAGCACCTGGGGATGCTCCCACCCTCTCAGCTGGTGACACCCTTGTGCCATCACCGGCTTTAAGCGCTCAGGGCAGGGATTGCGTGCCCTGGTTTTCCACAGCTGTTAGCACATTGCTTGTCCATTGGCAGTGGGGGGTAGGACACCGTCCTCGACCTGCAAGTCGGCATGGGGAGAGCTTGAAGCTTGGCAACTCCAACGCCTCCTCCACTTTCCGTACAGCAGCCCGGGTGTCTTGGGAAGGGGCGTTAAGAAGCAGCGACAATGGTTTTGTGCGTTATCCTGTGATCCTTGGGATTTCAGTTGCCAATGAATCATGCTTCTGACCTGGAAGCGGCACAGAAACCATCTGCAGTCTGCATCACCGCCAGAGCTACTGGTGGCCCGTGGCTGGGGGCACCGACTGGGCGCCAGGTACCCGGGGATGCTCCCTCAGCGCCTCCACTATTAACTTACGTCCGTAACGTGCCCGACGAGTAATGCCTCCAGCTGCCTACAGCTAGGGATTGCCCTCACCAACTCACCCCTGGGCTCCTAGTTGCCAGCAGGCACTTTTGGGGTGCCCAGCAGGCAGCCACAGGAGGGGAGGAAGGCATGCTATGCTGGTTAGAGGCATGCAAACCCACCCTAAAGCCCATTTTGCTCCTCCACAGCAGCCTCCCGGTACCACCTTTCCCCAGCCTTCCCTTGCAACAGCATAAAAATCAGTTTTGTGATGGTTTCCTGAGCATCTTCATGGGGCAAGAAACCCCCGGAGAGAATCGCCTCTCCGTCGCTCGTCCTTTGAAACTGTGCAACTCCAGGCTCTGGCAAGTTAAGAAATGGAGGCAGATGAGCTCTCCTTCCCCCTGCCATCAAAGAGCAGCTGCAGAGAAATGGCAGGAGGGCAGCAGGGAGGGAAGGGAGTGCTGGGTTTGGATTCATCTGAAGCGACTCCAGTCTTCCTCCCGACTGCGGCATTGCACGGGGACTTGCTGTGTTCTCCTGACTCAGTAACATGCTGCTATTTAATTAACTTTTGACTTCTGGTTTAAAGGAGCAGTGCACAAAATAGTTATTTACTTCATTTGGAAATTCTTTTAATCGTTACCATAATTATAGCTTCCTTCTCTTTTTTTTTT
>VZTL01019105.1:36983-65102 GCA_013400535.1 Scopus umbretta | reverse complement strand
TTTTTTATATTTTTCTTAGCAGGGGGAAGGGAGGGAGGGGGGGAATATTTGCCACTCTCCTTGTGGTTATCACATCCTTCAAATTACTAAAAGAGGCTGGGATAATAGGTCTGGTGATTATATATAGGCACCATCTGCTCTGTGGCTGCTTCCTATCAAAGTGCAGTTAGGAGAGTGCAAGAAGGATATTTTCTCTCCAGCTATATTAAGACTCTGTTTCCATCTCGGCTCCAAAGCAAAGCTCTCTGCATGCAAATGGATCAAATGCACTGTAATCAATGGCTCAGTTTTGGCAGCTTGAAGCTGATTTTTTTTTTTTTTTTTTTAAATTTTATTTTCCCCTCAAGTTTGCTGTTCCCATTCGTTATGCAATTTTATTCGAGGCTGGTTGCTCTGCATTCAGTGTTTTCTTGTAACCATAGTTCCCCCCCGTTTGCTGAGCAATATAGTTTCGTGTTAGCTGGCGCAGAGATCTGTGTCATAACTCGAATGCAAGGCAATATCTGAGCAATCGGGAATGTTTTGGAGGATGATGAGGGCAGATTTTTAGGATGCATATGCTGTCTGTATGTAGAGGAGGTGAAAAGCTGAGCTGAGTTAATTTGGAGCAATAATGCAAAAGAATTAATCACGGTTTGTGATAGCAGCCGTATCTATCCCAGTACTGCTGGGGACTGTTGGGGAGCATTGCAGAGCCCGGTATTCGGGACAATACAGGGAGTCAAGAGGTGTCCCACCTGGGCAGTATCTTTTGCATCTTCTCAAGTGGGGAACTGGATATTGCCTTTGCCCCTCGGTGGCCTCTGAGACCCAAGAGGCTTTTCTTCTCTCCTGGAGCTGGTAAGATATTATGCTCTTGGAAGAAGATGATAGAGGAGAAGGAAGAAGACATCGCCAGCCTGGACGGAGCGTGCTCAGGACAGGGCATACGAACCCCCGCGAGCTGGAGGCCAGAAGCAGCTGATAATGCTGAAATGCAGTGGAATTTGTCTTGTGAAATCCAGGCCATGGTGCCTACAAGAGAGGAGGACTAAATGGCTTTTTTGAATGAGTGAAAGTGGGTAAAAAGAGACAAGGGAGGAAAAAATCCCAAGTAAGTCAGTGAGGATAGAAAAGGCTGCAGTGCTGTAGCCAAGTCCTGTTTTTTTCTGGGTGAAATTTCCCTGATGATGGTGAGTGATGACTGTGGGATGTACGTCATGTAAGACGCACATTGTCCTCCTGTATTTTGTCACTTCTAAAGGTGCGCTATGTCCCTGCACTCACTCCACAGATTTTTAATGACTCTTTAGGGAGTGTTGGATCCCGATTTCTTGGGGCGATTCCAGAGGTTTCACATTCGCAATTCACTTCCACTTGAATGGCTTAAGACCCTTCGTTTGTTACTCCCAGTTTCCCACGGGTTGCATGTTGCTACGTAAAGGATGTACACCTTCCAGCCTGGCCTCCTGAAATGACTATAGCTGATAGAGGGGTTTCTCCATCTGAAGCGTCACGTGTGGTAGAAGCCGATGGTCTTGGTGGTCTCAGCGGGCAGATGCTTCTCAGACCAGGGATCTTACTAGCAGCTGATGGAGGCAGTGGGGAGTGCTGGCTGCTGCTTGAGCAGAGCAGATGCTCTTGGACAACTCTTCTGGGTGGAAAAGGACCGTAGGAAGGAGAGTTTCTGCGTCCCAGTGTCATTTATCTTGCTTGATCCATGAACAGGGGAGGAATTTCCCCCAGGAGCCCATAGCAAAAAATCAGTGAATTCTGGGATAATTATGGAGGCTCGGTTCCGCACAGCAGCACTGCTATTAACGGACCAGGATTCCCCAGGGGCAAACACTGTTTCTTCTGTGGTTGGTGTATAAATGTATGAAAGTAACCGCATTTATTGGCCTGGAGATCAGGGCGTTGCGTTTACCGAGAGAGCAGCATGGTTTAGGGCAGCACCTTCTTGCAGCATGCCTCTAATCCCCATCCCCAACACCGATTCCCACCTCCCGACGCGGATGCCGTTTCGTGCATCCTTTTGTCTGTGAGTTAAATCACGGTTGGGATTCACACCTGGTCTGTCTTGCTCCCACCTTGCCAGATGCTCTGGTAGGAAGCCCCATGCAAGGACCTCAAAAGCAGCTCCCGAGCTCCTGCTCCTGGGAGAGACGAGCTGGGCTTCCTTCCAGGAATGCATCCTGTCGGATTGCTGAAGCCACCAAGAGCTGCGTTTACAGGTCTTTAGATGCAGCCCCGCTCCTGCTGCCGCGCAAATGAGTAAATAACAATAACAGCAATTCCCGCCGGAGCCAAACGGTGGATCCAGGTGTGCTCGTGCCACGCAGGGGCTCGCAAAACCCTCTGCGGTCAGCAGAGACGTCCCCTTTCCCGGCTGAGCCTGGATGAGGCCTCGCATGCGCTGCTCGGGGAGAGCAGCAACAAACGGGTTATTGTTTCTCTGTCCAGTTTCTTGAACAGGAAACTATGTTTAAAAACGACATTTTTTTTTAAAAAGTTTGCTTGACGGGCTTTTCTGCAGTCTATGGTTCTTCCTAATTTCTCTGCTTGAGACAGCACTCTGCTTATACCTTATTTTTTTTTAACCTCGTACACACAGCTACGGAGTGGCTGCTTGCCCTTAGGACCCTTGGCTTCACCCCCCACGGCTTATACCAGCGCCTGATTCAGAAGCGAGGACATCGTTTATCCAGCACCGTACGAACACAGTTAAAGTCACAGCCACAAAACCCAGGGAGAAAAAAAAAAAAGGGAAAGAAAAAAAAAAAAAAAAAAAAAAAAAAAAAGAGACACAAAGAAAAGGCTCCAAGGGTTAGGGGATGTTGAGCCGAAAAATGTTCCATCAGATTCTGCTTCGGCCACGCTGGAGCTGCCTGCGGTGGCGTAGGGAGCGGGTGAATGAGGTGCCCAGGAAGGAGGCTGGGTGCCAGCTGGGCAGCGTGACCCACCAGCGGCTGTTTCCTCGGCACAGCAACGCTGGAAAAGCCGTGAGCGTTGGACCGCCAGCGCGGGGGAGCCTTCCTGGAGGGGACGATGCTTCGTGACCAGGGTAGCAAGGGGGAGGCAGAGGAGAGGACTGAGTTGAACTTGGCGGCTGCTTTGCAAGGAGGATTGCAGGAGCTGCTCGGTATTCCCCCTCCGTGGGGGTGCCTCCGGGCTGCGCAGGGGACCGTGGCCTTGGTGGATTAAAAACATCCCTGCTTCCTATAGCAAATCGGTGTCAGGCTGCTGCTCCAGGAGCCTACAGACCAGGAAAGGAATTGTACATGATCAGACACTGCCTGAGGCTGTACCGTAACCAGCTTTGCGGCCAAGAAGTGCCATTTTTAGACTAAAACCAAAAAAACACCTCCCAAAGAGTTCAGCATGCATCTTGCAGCGCTTTTCCCTTTCTCCAGCCATGGGGAGGACCTTATTCTGAATTGTAATCAGCTGTATGGATTGATATAAAGGGTTGTGAGGTTGTTGTAAAGGTCCTCTGGGTGTCAGGGACCTGGTGGGGACCGTGCGGCGGTGGAGGGCACATGGGGACCGGAGGCGGTCTGAACGCACCTCTGTACCCAGCAGTGGGTCTGGCTCTTGGTGGAAACGCTCCCTTCGGCCCCACGTGCATCGTATCAAGGACTTTTGCAGCACTTTAAGCCAGGTTTAGTGAAGGGTGCGCTGGGGCAGAGGAAAGCAAGCGCCTCGTCGGCCGTCGCACACCGCTTGGAGGAAGGTCTGCCTGCAGAGCCCAATTCCTCAGCTCTAATTACAGGAATGGGTGGCTTTTTCCTTCTCAGGCTGAAAAATTGGCCCAAACCCCTGAGAAACCACAACACAAACGTCTGACGCTGTTCCACATGGTCTTCAGTGAACAAAAACCCTCTTGAAATTAGCCCTTGCCTACCAAAATAGGCAACACCACTTCAAAAAGGAGGAGAGGAAGAAAAAAAAATGAAACTCACGGCTTCGCAGGGAAAGCACTTGCAGCCTCCCAGTTTCTCTAAGCACGTTGCCGTGCCTGCCAGCCCAGCCGGTGTTTGGTCCGTGATGAAGCCGGTTTTGCCCGGGGAGGTGGTGGCCCCGCAGGGATGCTCCTTGCTGCTCCGTCTCTGCCGCGGTGTGCTCTGCATCCACCTCCTGCGATGGGGAGCCCTGCATGCCGGGACAGTTGCATCATCACCATCACTCCTTCTCCATCCTCTTATTTTTTTTGCTGTGGGAATATTAAGCCAAGCTTGGTTTGAAGCCTGAGAGCACTTCGGCAACACCTCATACATCTCAGCACTCTTGGCTCCAGGTTATTTATCACATTTTTCCCTAGGATGCAAAACATCTCCCAAGCTCATCTCGAAGGCATTATACTTAGCAGCATCTGCTGAGTTGCAGCTGATCCCGATCTGGAGGCCACGAGGAGCTTTCTTGCAAAGAAACAGAGTCTGGTGTGGGCTGAGCACAACCCCTACAGACCTTCAGATCCGTGGTGGTGGAGCGAAGAGGTGATACCAGCCCGCGTGTCGTGGGGAGGACCGTGATCTGCTCTGGCCCCCGTCCCATCTGATACCTGGGTGGAAGGAGGCGGACCGGGCAGTGCCTTTGCAGAGTGACTGGTGGGTCCCTGGGGAGCAGATGGCTCCTGCACCCCTAAATGAGCCTGCAGCTGGCAGGAAAACACTTCTAAACCAGAAGTGGGACATGCTTAAAAGTTGCAGGGGATCCATGTGCCAGTGTGGCTTGCACTTCAGAGCGGTGGTTTCCTCTCTTTGTTCGTCCAGCTCGCACCACCGCGGCGCTCAGAAAGGCAGGCGTGCCTCTGGCCGCCTCCTGGCAGCTTATCTTTTAAACTAAAGCTTAATATTTTTGTAATTTTAAAAGGAAAAAAAAAAGGCTTGAGTGTAAGGTTATAAACTCACACTTGTATTTCTTCTGCTGGAGTTAAAGCACACGTGGACCATTTATTTTAGAAAGAGACTGAATAAGTGACTTGTCCCAGCTCAGCCGTCGGCAGCCCAGGGTTCACCTCGGATCATCCAAAAAACACACAAGATTGTCAAAAGTGGGGAAGGAACTACACTAAACTGACACTTTGAAAATCATGAACTTTTTCAAGAAAGTGCTGCTTCAACAAGCAGCAGCGTTGATAAATCTGCACACTTATTAATCCCCTTTCTGAGGGTTAAAAAAGAAAAGAGGGAGGGATGTGTGCACATCAGGCAGGTACCAGCCTGAGGCTCATAGAATCATAGAATTATATTTAAGGTTGGACAAGACCTCTGGGATCATCCAGTCCAACCGTCAACCCAACACCACCATGCCTACTGAACCATGTCCCGAAGTGCCACATCCACACATTTCTTGAACACCTCCAGGGATGGGGACTCCACCACCTCCCTGGGCAGCCTGCTCTAGTGCTTCACCACTCTTTCCATAAAGACATTTTTCCAACATCCAATGTAAAAAAACAAATCACCGCTGTTTTGTTGCCTGAGTGCTGATGGAAGCTTAGTATGAGGGTTTGCAAGAAACCATGTTGCTCACCGGGTGTCTGTTACAGCCCGAAAAGCTTAAGCAGAGCCTAAAGTTAGGCCAGTGCTAAGAGCTCTTAATNCCCCTCTTTTTTTTTTTTTTTAATGCTAAATATTTTTCTCCTGGGAGGGTGATGTGACTGACATCTCCAGGGCCCCCTTTACACTGCCGCTTTTGGGGCAGAACTGCAAAGCCAAGAGCTGAAATAGCTGGGCCAAGACCTTCTTAAATCCATCTATTTCCCCATCAGAATGCACCACAACTTTAGGGAATGTAACGCTGCTGTGAAAACAATCCCAGGTCTTCACTGACATCCTTTTCTGCCAGGAGATTTCTGGAAGATGGTTCTAGAGTTGTTTCATGGGAAGGGAACAAATTCTTCACCATAAGCTATCCCCTTTCTTCCCTGCGCGTGGTGTTGGTGTATGTGCTGGTAGAAGAAGACGCTTTCAGAAATAGGAACAATTTAGACGTTGCAGAAATCCATAGGTTTTTGGCCCCATCCCACATCCGTGCGTGTGGCACCGGCTGCTTTTTACAGGTGCTCAATAAATGCGAATGAGCTCTGGCGTTTTTCTCTCCCCTCCTTTTATAACCCCGCTACTTGCTCATTTTCAATCCACTTCTGGTCAGCAGAGATCGCTTTGATGGCGGGTTTTCCCCCAGGCTTTAGCTAGGAATTAAACCTGGCTTAATTTTTACAGCACAGTCCACCTGGCTGGGGGTTTTCCACCAAGACTTGTTTATATTTGGAAATAACACGTGGAGGAGCCGTGAGTGGCTTTGATGAACTCCTACCAGGGCAAAAAAAGAGGGTGAGGGAGCTTTAGTGCTTTGATGCTTTAGGAGGAAAAGCAACAAGAACGATGAATTTCCCCCAGATTTTGTACGGAGTTAAGAAATTTGATTTTGAAAAAAAAATTGAAAAGCTTTTGCTTTGGTTTCATATGGGCTGAAAGGTCTTTTTAACCCCTCTGCCCTCAGATTTCCCCAGAGCAGAAAATCTGCTTTTCATTTCATCTACCCTGCAGTGAAGCTTACAGCCGCTAATTTTGAGAAATTAGTGTCTGTCTTCAGAATTTGCTCATCTCTAGAAACGAGTCCTTGTTAAGAGACCAATGCAGATGTTTTGTTAGCCGTCACGATGTGAACCCCACATCTGTACCCAGGGGCACATGGAAGGCAGCAGCGTTGGCTTGGGTTTGATGCAAACCAGAAGAGCCCTTCCTATAGCGCTGGTTCCAGAACTTGTCCCAGTTATCCCAGCGGGCTTGGCTGAGCGACGGCTAAATCCAGAGATTTTTTTAGTCTCAGTTATCAGGAAACAGCCCCGATGAAGTTTAGCTAATTTCATTGAGAGTAACTGCAATAAAACATTAAGCAAGTGTTTTACATCCTAAATCCATACATTAAAATACATTAACTGCATTTATGGTTTAACCAGCAGTTTAGTGACTTTGTGAATGATGGAATTTGAATTTTGTTAAGCCAACAGACCAATCTTTTCATATATTTTTCATTGCAGGAAACAAAGATAGTTTGTCCATATCCGTCTTTTCCTCTAAATACTATGTATTACCCCTACTAACCAACACACCTGAGAAAAAGATATTTAAATCTTTAACGAGATAACTAAAAATGAATGAGACAGTAGGGAAGAAGAGCAGTGAAAAATGGAGACCTTTCATTAAAAACTGTATTTAAAAATCTATTCAAGTTGCAACACTTCTAACAAAAAGTGTCAGAAAAATCTAAGATTTGGGGGCTTAATACTTTAGCATACAAAAGGCATATTTTTCTACTTGACTGAAAGGCAAGTAAATACCCGCTCATAGTAAAGCCTTTCTTGAGAAATAACTCCACATCACAGGGGCTGGCGCATCGCTCGTTTCCTAACAGTGTGAAAGTTATTTGTTAAAAACAAATTTATCTTGGTGGTATTAAAATTTCAGCCTGGAAATACAAGCACATGGAAAAACAAATCCAAAGCTTTCCAAAGATAATTTTTTTTGGGGGGGGGACTCAGCCTCACCTCTTTGTCATGAGTGTATTTTTACCATTGCTTTGGGTGTTTGCTTTTTGTGGAGGGTTAACAGGCGTGCGCTTGGAAGCGCACCTGGGGGGTGGCTGAGCTGGGATGCTCAGCTGAGTGCAAGACCTTGGTAGGACTCCACCAGGCCGAGACGTTTCTAGGGATGATAAGTACCTCCACGATGACGTTAGGCAGATGTGTAAATGCTCGTGCTTCGGGGCCTGAGCCAAGTCCTAACCCAAAAGGAGAGACAGAGAAGCTTCTCCTGGGTCTGTGTGAGGACATTCCCATCCTGGGGTTTTTTATGCTTTTCCCAGAAAGATCCGGGTCTGGATGATTTTAGCAGGGCGAGTTTCATGGCCTCAGGGGAGTCACGTGCAAGGGAGACGGCCGCCCGGGCTCCAGGGTTGATGCGGGGCCAGCAGCCAAGCACCCAGCGCAGTCCCGTGCTCAGCTTTGCTGTCGGTACGTGACTCCGCACGGGGAAAACCTCCAAAGCTGCTCGATTTTTTTTATTCCCTTAGAGCTGCAATCCACGCAACACCTTTCCTTAAGCAACCCGATGTAGCCCATGTCACCCCATCTCCTTGCAGGTACTCCCGTCCCCTTTGCTTCCCAGGAGGCAAAGCCGAGAGCTCAGGGTAGGGTTCAGGTAGCCGCGGGCACCGCGAAGCCATCAGCGAAGCACCGTGGCCAACCACCACGCATTTTATGATTTCATTTAATTTTTTTTCGGGGGACTCTGCTGCATCCTGGGCCGCGAGGGGGGAATAACCTCTTTGATTTTATTTTTTTTTCAGTTCTCTCAGGCCAGACACACCACAGCCCTTTGAAACGCTCTGTGTCCCTTACCCCACCCATGAATGTGCCAAACCAACCTCTAGGACATGGATGGATGTCTCATGAGGACTTACGAGCTAGAGGACCCCAGTGCATCCCTTCTGATCATGCCCCCCTGTCTCCACAAAGCAGTGTAGCCTCTTCGGGAAGTGGTGGGAGTGAACATTTAGAAGATCAGCCTTCCGCTCGTAACACATTCCAGGAGGAAGGGAGTGGGATGAAAGGTGAGTGAAAAACCAGATGCCTCCCCCCCCCTCCAGCACCCAGAGGCAGGAGGGGAAAAGCCGTTTTCCCGGCAGCGCGGGGCTCGGTTGGCGGTTTTGGGCGAGAGTTCTCGGAACCAAAGGGGGCCTTTCAGCGTTTCTTCCCGGCTTAGGAATTTTTAGGTTTAGGGGAATAAGTTAGGTTTTCTTTTAGCAGCTGCTGGTCCTGATCTGATGTCTTACAGTTGGGCGCCGGTGGGCTGGTTTTGCCCCAAAATCCTGCAAGCTGCCAGCTTTCCAAAAAGCTGGATTTTTTTCATAGCCTGTGGCTTTTTGGCTGTGAGTGGTGCTCTTTTATCTGTCTTTCTTCTTTTTTTTTTTTTTTTTTAAGGTGAAAAATAGCTTAGCATAGGTTTAGCAAGCCACCTGTGATTTACCATTGCGGTGTTTGGTATCCATCAAGTATGTGGGGAAGTTTTGGCATAGGATACTTGTTTGCAGTGAATTTTTCCTGTGTATTTCAGTTGGTTTTCCCATGACGCCTGCATTTCACAGAGACTCCTAGCAATAAATATATGTGATCCTGTTGGTAAACAAGGCAGAAAGGAAACCCTATTGATGCAGTCAAAGATGGAGAGCAAACTTCAGGCTGTAGAGGAATAAATAGATAAAAACTGGGCAAATACGTAGACTGTGTATTCCAGCCAACAGACAAAATGACTGAAAATGAACCCACAGCTATCAGAGACTGATTTAAACAAATGCAATTTTCATTAATGGAAAACAACTCTATTGTGTAAAGACCGATGATGTAACAGAATAAGGGAACAATCGTATTTTTTTAAATAGTCACAAGGTCTGATTTTATTCTAATCACAGACAAACCTAGATAGGTATAAATTTCGGTAGTGTGGAATTGTGTTTGACTTGGCACTGTATGACTTTGATGCGCCTGAAATAAATGCAGGGAAGAACCCCTCGCGGCTCCCCCGTGAGACGGATGCTGGGGGCTCAGCCCTCTCCCCGGCTGGACTTTGCACCGTAGCGTTGCTCTGGGGTGGAGGCGAGGGGCTGTAGATGTGATGGGAGAGTTTTCTGAGCGTGACGGCCTCACAGAACCGGGCTTTGCTTCTCAGTGGCTCCGCTTGCTAACGAACACGTAATTAGGTAGCGCAGCCAGGGAGTGTTTTCTCTCCAGCGGTGCTGCAGGCTCCGCCTAGCTGTGGCTCTCCCTGCCTGCGTGACCTCGCGGCGGGCAGGCGGGCAGGCTCGGAGGGATCGCCATGAGCCCGCTGAAGACTAAGCTGCGCTCAACGTGAAGGGTCCCCAAGGCTTTCCAAGCCTGGGGCCGGATCCTGCAGTCTGCCAGATCGAGGAGACCCTTTTGGGGAGCTGGTGGTGCAGAGGGGTCTATTTAATGTTACGTTTATCCAGGTTTCTGCTGATGGGACTGAGGGAGAGACCACGGGGAGCAAAGCTCCCTGTGATCCACAGCTGCAGCTCCGGGACTTGCGTGGATAGAAACTTTCCAGTGCAATGCAATCGATCTGTGCGGCCAAATCTGCAAAACCCAAAGGCGCTATTGCCCAGGCTGTCCACGAGCCACAACCAATTAAACAAACTCCACAAATTAAGACAACCCGTTGCTGCTGCAGGCAGACCCCCCCGGGGGGAGATGGCTGCCCTTCCTGGGGCCATCCCTTCCCGGGCATCCTCCTTCCCTGGAGGAAGGTTTGCCAACATCTAAACCTGATTCCTCCCATTGCTGAGTCAGCCAGTTTGCTTTTGTCCCGCTGTCCAGGGATGTGCGAAACAGATGTCTACAACCTCTGGTGTCTACGGCTGTTGTGTCCTCCCCCTTCCACTGTATCTTCTTCAGACTGAACCAATCCAGTTTCTTCTCAGATGGTGTTTTCTAAACTCAGGGTTGTTCTTGCTTCTCTCCAATGTTTTTTTTCCAAAAAGTCCGTATTTTATTGAAGGTGTGTTGCCCAAAACTGGACTCAGGAGCAGAGCAGAGACTTCCTTGCCATACAGACAGCGTTCCTGTGGCTGTATAGCTCATCGTCCTCAAGTAACACACCCCCGCAGGCTGCGTATGACCCGTTGTATCCCCACAGTTTTCCTGCAAAAATAGTACTGCCCGTTCCCTGCCCTCGGTTCGTGCCGTTTCTTGTTCCTACAGAAACGCACAACTTTGTGCATTTTTATTGGGTTGCATCTTATTTCATCCAGACCGGTTGCTTGGGTTGCCAAGTCCCTTCTCTGGATTGCAGCCACGTGTCCCAGAGCGCCTGCAGGCTCTTGTGGCTTAGTGTCATCCGCATCTCCGGTCAGCTTGCTCCTTCTTTAACACCCTCCACGGCATCCAGGAGGGTAGCGGGGAAACCAGACCCACGACAGACCCCCGTCGGACGTGGCTTAGCAGTTCATCTCCCCTGATGTCACCTGTTTCTCTCCTTTCCATCTACCTTTGTGCTGAAGGAGAAGTGCCCTTGGCCTTTTTCCTGGCCCCTGATTTCTCCAGGGGGAAACGCCAACACTTTGTTCCCTGTGGAGCCCGTCCGTCTGTCTGTCTGTCCCTTCCCAGGGCACAGCTCGGGAGGGAGAGTTTGGATAGAGCTGGGGGTTTCTGCTGCACATACGTCCATGGCTTAGCATGGTGTGCTAAGGCATAAGGGCACTTCTAAACATGTCCTGTGTATATGTTGGCCTGTGTGTGTGTTTGTGTGTGTATATATATATATATATATATATATGTATATATATATATATATGGCAGGGTGAATTGTTTTCCTTCTAAATTTCCATGCTGGCACCCAGATAGACATGTGCTGGCCAAACTGCGGCGTTTAATGCATACAGGGGACAATGTATGTGAGCAGCATGAAAGTCCTCAGTTCGCTGCTCACATCAGACACGGTGGTTCTGACAACTGTGCCATGACTTCGCAGTTAGCTCCTGGGAATCGGTGATTAAAGAGTAGCTCCGTGGGCAGGTGGCTCACTGCTCCGAGGGGAGCGTTAGGAAGTTTGACTTTCCAAGGACCATGAAATCACTTTAGATGACCTTACTCCTCCTGGTTACCTCTTCCTCGTGGGAAGAGGGAAAGCCCCACCACCATCTTCTCCCCAGCCCACTCCTGCAATTGCCATCCCTGCAATTGCCATCCCTGCTGGCAAGACGGCTCTGGGACCATCCTAACTCCCCAAAATTAGGAGGAAGCTGATGCAAAGGGCAAGAAGAGCTGCTTCTCCGCTCTGACCCTCTGCAAAGGTTGGAGATCGGTTTTCTGCAGGGGTTAATGTCTATCTGAAGTTGCATCTCTCTTCTGAAAGTATCCCCATGGGCTTTGCCATCAGCATGGACATGCATCAAAGGCAGATGTCCCCAGGGGACACGGGATCAGGTAGACTTTTAATGTGTCATCACTAAAATGGCGTGGTTTTGTGTTATAATGAAGTTGAGATCAAGCCTGCCTGTCCCATGCTGGAAACAGATTGCTTTTTGCTAATAGCTTTTAATTTTTTTAAACAGAAGATCAGTTTAAGAGGCCTCCAGGAGCAGGTTTTATAACCGTTGCATGTCAGGACTTTTGGAAAATGGCAAAGTTCAGCCCATCCGTGCTCAGTAACTGCTTTTCCCCCATGTTTGGTGTGGGGTTGACCTCCTTCTGTGCAGCATTTGAGGAATGTCATTGAAATGCAAATCCTGATGTGTGTCAGAGGACGGGGACGCAGCATTTTGGGGCTGTTTGCATCCTCTGGTTGGATGTGAGTGGGGTTTGGGGTCAGCCTGGGCAGTAGGCAGCAGGAAATGTCTGGCAGATGTAAGAATTGCCTTAGGGGACCAAGCCAATGGTCCATCTTGCCCTGTCCCCTCCAGTGAGGAGGTGTTGGTTTGGGAAGAGGTCTGTGACAATCCTTGACTTGCATCTGGCACTCAGCAGTGCGAGGCTTTCTGGACAGAGACGACCCACACTGCAGGATGTCCCAGCAGTGGGACTGTCCTCCTTGCATCATCTCATCCCTTTCCAAAGCAAGTGTGGCCTCACACTTTGCAGTCAGATCAGCCTAGAAAACCTTGGAGGTTGGCTACGTTAATGAAGGCTATTGGATGCGGGCATGAAGGTTGTCCTCATGCTGGCCTCAGGGCTGGTGAGCAGAGCACCAGCACCCACAGCAGCGCCAGCTTGTAGTGGGTAGAAATCCCTCCCAAAAATGTTGCAAGCCCCCATTCTTCCTTCCACCTCGGTGGGCACTTTGGGCAGAGGAACCCCATCGGCACAGCCTAGCCGACAGCCATCGCTTTTTCCCCTCAGGCTCTCCTGTGCCATCAGCCCCTGCCTGCCACGGGACCTCTGGTCCACCACCTGCTCAACACATATCCCTTACATCGACTCAGGAATGATCAAAGAGAGGGGAGATGTTGCTGTTAATTTGTATTTAGCCCCAAAAGAGACATTTCCCAAGCCTCCACCTGCTCTCTCCATTCAAGGTGTGGGGTTTCATGCTGTTTGGGGCTGAAACGCTGTTTTTTCACTGTTACTGCACCCGGTGCAGGTTGAGACAGGGCTCCTGGGTGTCTCACTGGTGGGGAAGGGGACAAGGACTAATGGACAAGGGTATTGCTGGGAGCAGAGCACGTGAGCTCAGTAGGCTAAGGCAGAGATATTGCCGGGTTGTAGGTCCTAAATAAAGCAGGTCCAGATTTGGCACAGCATTTGAAGCCTTTAGGATGCAAAGCAAAAGCGTAACCACGGGCACGGTGGTGCGCTGCAGCGCAGATATCTTCAGGGCCAACCCCCGCCCCCCGCCTTGTGGGGTATCACCGTAGGCCCCCCAAACCTGCAGACCCCCGAGTAGCTGCTGAGTAGGCTGGAGTGAGGGAGGCTTCTCCATGGAGGGCACCCCGTCATGGGGTCTGGTGGGGTTTTGCATGTTGCAGAGGAAGGATCCCCCTCCCAGGTCCTTTCCTGTGATACCACATTGATATCAGGAGGATAAAAGTATTTTTGGGTACCCATCCAGCTGGGCACAGAGGTGCTACACTGCAGATAATGAGTGGGAAGGAAGAAGTCACTTCAGTCAGTGCATTTTGAGGTCCCAAGTCACCCTTCTGAAATGGGTTGTGGGACCATCTTCGATGGCACGTCATTTTTCCATGCTCAGAAAACAAATTTCTTTATTGCTCTTTAAGCAGCCGTTTAAATTTTCTTGGCACATACCATCTTCCTTCACACCATAAATCAGTGTCTGCCATCTGCAAAACAGCCATTTGCTCGTCCTAAGCTCGACCACACTGTTCGCTTCAGTGGTTCCCATGTTCTCTGGAAAAGGGGAGCGAGGAGCTGGCCCGTGCAGTGGCGTGATGCTGGCTCCCTGTGCCTAATTCCCAGAGGCTCAGCTGCAGAAACCCAACCTCTGAGGACAGGCCCTCATCTGAGGGCTGGTTCCTCCTACCATCGATATCCGTAGCCCTATGTCCTCCAAAAGGTCCGTGAAGTTCAGTAGGGTGTCTGAAGCACCGGTGGGATGGTGGACGGCACCTAATCATCTCCTTGTGTTGCTGTTGATGCTATTGCATGTGGTTAAGCAGTGTCACGAGCTCAACGGGAGCTCTCATCTCCTTACCTTTGTGCTGCAGATGTCCCAGCCTGGCTGAAGAGCCTCCGTCTGCACAAGTACGCTGCCCTCTTCTCGCAGATGACATACGAGGAGATGATGGCCCTCACCGAATGCCAGCTCGAGGCACAAGTATGTCCCACATCAGTCGTAAAGGGATCGGCCACGGTCCCGACTCTTGTGCAGTTGGCAGATGAGACGACTCCAACGCTTCTTTTTGTGTCTTCACATGGGAGGCGTTTTGCCCGCAGGTGGTTGGAGAGCAAGCAGTGAAAGGAAAATTGGGTCTTGGGGAGTGAAAAAACCCACATTGTACCTGAAAAAGGCCTTGTCCCAGATTTCTTACTGGAGTCCCAGCATGAAAGTCCCATCACTGGGACCTGCGCTTGGGTTTTTATCCAGTTGGGATTAAGTTTGGGAGTTTCAGGGGCGCGGTCTGCAGTACCCAGCTCCTTTAAAGTCAGTGGGGCTTTGGTGGCCAACTGCCTTGTTGACCTTTGAAAATGTCCCTGCTTTCAGATTTCCTTTTGCATTATCCTTGGGATGAAGAGGGCCGGTCTGCACCTTTGCTTTCACTGTTTGAGATGTACCAGGGAGGGACAGACTAGCTGGAAATCTTGATCTTCAGCAAGTCTCCAAGTGATTTTTCTATGTCCCCCGCTAATCCCTGCATTCAGAAATTTGATTAATTTATAGCAGCCCTTGTTGTGTAGGGGAAGAAAGATCTGGGCTGACTTGGCTGTCCTGTGGAAATGTTAACGCCAGGTTTTGTGCTGTTTTTTGCAGAATGTTACCAAAGGCGCAAGACACAAAATAGTCATCAGTATCCAAAAGCTAAAAGAAAGACAAAACCTGCTCAAATCTTTAGAAAGGGTAAGTAATTGCAACCACTTTTGTATTTCCTCTTTTTCAAGAAGCCAGGACTTAATTCTGGGGTGAAGGACTCTTTGGTTGCGCATGTTGTTGGGATCTTTTGCAGAGAAGTCTGTTGCTGGCTTTACCGCATTTGAACGGCGTCTCAAACACTTCTGTACCAGATGTAGGTTTTATGTGGGGCTGTGTTCTGTAAAGTGGGTCCTAATCCATCTCCAGCACTCCTGCAGCACTAGTACAAGCCCTGTCCAGCTCCAGTGTGCTCGGAAACACCTGAGCTCCACATGATGGAGGGCACCATCCCAGCGACGCTGGTGGTCACCCATCCACTGCACCATGGTGCAGGAGCAGCTCTAGCCATACCAGCTGCCGTGGTCCTCTCTCCCGCTGGAGAACCAGCTGGGCAGAGCTTTTAACCCCTGGTTATCCCTCGGCCGCTTGGTTAACCCTCCCATCTTGATGCCACTGTCCCTCTCAAGAGACCCTTCCATGCACAGCAGTCCTCACAGGGACCCCCAAGCCCTGCTCCTACCCCTCCATCCCCAAAAAGAGATGGGATTTCCTGGTGTCTGTCAGGTCAAGGGCCACTGCGCTTTTCTGGAGCATCATATGGGCAATCTGTCTTCAGATAAAAAGCCAGACACCCACGTCAGTGCCTGAACAACAGCTTGAATTTCCAAGAAGAACAAATAGAAACATCTTTGTGCCTTCAACAAAAGCTTAAACTCTGCAGAACTGGCTGTCAGAGAAGCACCAGCCCTGCAGGCTGGCTGGGAGGAGTTCACCCAACCTCTCGCTATTTATTATTGCAATATTATATTATATTTAATTGCACCATCTTCAAACAGCAACTTGCAGAGCCTCCCACTAGGGGCTTTTAAATACTTATGTGGTGTGTTGCTATTTATTGGTGTTTTCGTTAGCTCACTGCTTCACTATTTATTCATAATATGGGATTGTACTCGGAGTATGGCAGGAGCTAATAAAGCCGTATTTACCTCCGTATATTAATAATAGCTATTAAATCCAAGAGACAGCCGGCTGGATTGAGCTTGCTTCGGCGATATGTTTTCCAGGCGATTGCACAGCCTCTTCCCCCGCTTCTCCTCCTGGGTTTTGAAATATGGTATTGATTGACTGGCGCGGTGCGGGAGCTTAAGCCCCGTTCAGCCGACACAACCAGCCACGCGTGCTGTAAAATACAGGAGATAAGTGGCAGGGACTGCTTTTGAGCCCTCACAGGGTGGGTTTGGGCTGTGGGGCTGTGACCGTGTCCCACTTTGCTGGGGCTCCGAGCTGCCTGTGAGCTGCTTTAGTTGGGAGGAGACGTCTCTGGTTTTCCAGGCTTCCCATCCAATTTCTCTTTGCTAAACAAGAGCATGTGTGGGACTTGGGTTTTTCTGGGCAGTGTCTGGCTGCTAAAGATTGCTGCTTTCTTGGAATGACCTGCTCCACCCCTCTCTGCTGGTTAGCAGAGCAGGATTTTTTCCCCCAAAAATAGTGCCCAGCAGACTGACGCCAGGTCTTCGAGAGAAGTGGAGCTGAGACATCCGAGAGCGAGCTGGGGGTGCAGCAGGAATTAGGGTGAACAGCCATTTCAGGGCTTTGGGTGGCTCACGTGCAGCCTGTGCACCCACTTTGTGTCTCTTTCCTAGGCACAGCCAGGACTCACCCCAAAAGCTGCCTCTTAACCAAGCAGCGTCCCGTGAGCCAGACCCTGCAGGGGCCTGCAGTGAGCTGTTCTGGTCCAGGCTACAGTAAAACCAAAATGCAATTATTTGCCATCAGTGGGGTGAGGATCTGACCGTAGAAAGGGAGTTCTTGTTCCACACTATAACCGAGAGCAAGGCTGAGGGTGTACCCAAATCCTCTCCCTCCTGGGTGGACCTCCCCCAGGATCTCCAAGCTGAATGTTTTTGCTATAGGAATATAAGTTCACCTGCAGCCTCATGGTCTCCCCTTCTGTGTCCGACCACAGCCCACCCTGCTCCCACTGAAATCCCTGCATCTGCTCCCCCAGCCTGTCCCAGTGTGGATGGGGACGTCCCTGCTTCACTGCTGCAGGACGGGCTCCTGCATCCCAGCGTGGTCCTGGGCTTTATAATGGTCGTCACTGGCCAGAAGGATGCTATCACAGGCTCTTTGGGGCAGAGCAGTTAATGGAGAGCCAGGCCTGAAGGCAGTGCTGGAAACTGGAGACAAGCCCACATTAAAAAATATAGTTGAAATTAAATAGGGCTGAAATGTCATGATTGTGAGATTGCTGGGCATGGAGCAAGATACCCGCTGGTCTGGGCATTGAAATCTCACAGGCGTAGTCACTCTCACGGGGTTGCCATCTCCCTGGTGGAAATTCAGAAACGTTGAAGCTGGACTGTCGCTGGTTTTGGGTCCCAGTGGTTGACGGGGCACATTTATCTCTGGGGATTCAGGTCTGAACACATCTATGGATAATCAGGCACAGTCCCTGCAGCAGCTCCGTGCTCCAGGTTCACCCCCTGCTCTAAGCAAAAGGCTCGGTGAACGAAACACGGCTGTTGGGCACGGCCTGCGACGCGGTCCTGGAGCAGGAGCCAGGCCGTCGGCTTTGCTGGGGTTTTTCTGGGGCGTAACAGTAGGGGTCTGGTTCGCAGCCGATGCCCCGTTGTCCCCACAGAGACAAACCCTCTTCCCTCTGCTCCCATCCACAGGACATCCTGGAAGGCGGCAACTTGCGTGTCCCACTGCAGGAACTACACCAAATGATCCTCACCCCCATCAAAGCCTACTCTTCCCAAAACTCGAGCACGGAGGAGCACAGCCGGGACGCGGACTCGCATCACCCCTCCTCCCTGATCGGCTCAGACAGCCAAGGCTCTGACTGCAAGGACTCTGCCGCGGCGGGGATGCAGCAGCACCATTTGCCGGGATGCGAGGGCGAGTCGGGGGGGGCCCCTTTGCCCGAAGGTGACCTGCCCGGACAGTTCACCCGAGTGATGGGGAAAGGTGAGCGGCTGCCGCTTGTTACTGGCGTCCTCGCAGGGGAGAGCTGCTTCGGGGCAGGGTGCCTGCGGTGGCAGCGCTGGCAGCAGCCTTTCCCCAAGCTCTTGCAAGCCGCAGTCCTAGGGGTGATGAATTTTTGAGGTCCCGTCACGCTGTGGCAAGAGGTAAGAGAGTGGCTGGGGAGGTGGGCCATGATTTTTGGGAGGGGCAGCGATGGGACGGGCTGCCTGCCCCAGGTCAGAGGTGGACAGCATCCTCTCCCTTCCCATTCAGAGCCCTGCGGGCATCCTGCCGATCCAGAGGTGTTTTCAGCAGCATCCCTTGGACTTGCTCGGCGTGTAGGGGGGTAGCAGTGGTGCATGGGCTGGACGTGAGCCATCCTGAGTGCAAATCAGCTGGGTCCAAGCTCCTTTTTAAGCCCCAGTTTGGATGCAGGACATCCAAAATACTCAGGTGCTGTTCCATGCCTGGCGCGGGGTGCACGGCTTTGCATCAGGATTAACACACTGGGAGGTGCACAGGAGCGACGTGTGGTAGGGACCGACCTCCTGGGCCGTATACAGGGCTCTTCGAGCAAATCCGTATGATCTTGGATGTGTCCTAACCCCCGGTGGTGGCACCTGAGGCATCGGTGCTGGCTGCATGGAGGGAGATCTCCCTGGGGAAAAGGGGAAGGGAGTCTCGTCCTCAGGCTCACACAGGAGACCAGGAACAGAAGAAAACATGTTTGGATGCCACGAAGATACATCAGCCCTGTCCCTATTTCAGACCTCTTTTGCAAAAAATAGACGAGATGTTTTCTATATAAAGACTTGGTGCAAAATTTCTTCATTGACAGCATGCGCAGACGAATGTGGGTTCCTGGCCCCGTTTTAAACGCGCTGATGAATTCGGCCCGTGTCAAATGCCTCCGTCACGCACGAAGCGGCACATATGGCACAAGCCTTGCCAGGACAAGGTGTCCTCCTGGACCGCAAGGCATCCCTGCCCGGTGGTTATGACAGGAGAGACTCATTTCTCTGTCAACTCATTTCCACTTGCTTTTATGGCGTTAATTCCGAAAGAGGTTAAAATCCATCGGGGAAGGTGGGAATCCGTTTGCAGCGGGGGCAGATTTTGGCTGTAGGAGCAGGAGCTCTCCCAGCGCCAGCTCTTGCCTAGGAATAGGGAATAATCCTATGCCCCTGATTTGCTCAGGTCTAATTTTGGTGACTCCAATGGTGTAATTCTGGATTTACACCAACATAACAGAGAACAAAGTCTGTCCCTAAATATAGGACGGCACGGCAGGAATTGGGGAAGGGTGTTTTTTCTCACTGGTGAGAAGACTCTCCCGTGGGACAAAGGAAACGGGATGTCCAAGGTATTCTTTGGACCCCCCTGGACTGGTGTCCCCATGCCCATTTCTCTTCTCTTCTCTCTTTTTTTTCCAGTATGCACGCAACTTTTAGTTTCCCGACCCGACGAAGAGAATATAAGTTCCTATTTACAGCTCATAGACAAATGTCTAATCCACGAGGTGAGTCGTGACGTATCATCTCAAACTGTTGTTCTCATCGCTTAGAAACTGTTTCCAAAGTGTCTGTTTATGTAAACCTTTTGGTTTCTAACACAAATATTTTGGGGGGATATTAATAGTAATTCTGACAGAACAGGGCTGGAGCGGGCGGTAGCTCCAACGTGGTGCATGGAAATGTCGCACCCCCCACACGCTTGCTTAATTGCCAAGACCTGGAGCTGGGAAATTCATCTGGCTCATGGCAGTCTGATCAGCAGCTGGATGAAAGAAAAAATCCCGGGATGAACGTGCAGACAGACCCGGCGATCCCTTGGCTGCCTCCTGTTTCGCAGCACGTGGTCTTGGGATTTTGCAACAGGGGCATCTGTTTCTGCTCCCAGCGGATCTGCCTTTGCCAGGTGATGGCGTGGGATGGCCGAGGCTGTGCCGCAGGGCTCCGGCATGCTCCTGGCTGGTGGCAGGGAGGGATGGCCGGCGTCCCCGGTGTCCAGCAGCGTTTCGTACCCGTGCCGGCTGCACCTGGAAGAACAAGCTGCTTCTCATCGCCTGCCCATATGGCAGGGGTCAGGGGGAGATTGCACGCCCTCTCATAGGAGCTGCAGGATTTAAATGTTTCTCAGATATTTGTTTATTAAAAAATACGCTGTCAAAGCACAGAAGAATCTCCTCTGGAGAGTGCTGGTGGCTGCAAACCCCAAAATGTGCCGTGTGGAAGAGGAGAGAGGCAGCTCGCAGCCCCTTGCCTTGCAGCTGAAGCCGGTGCCCGAGCCACGGTTGTGCAAAGGTTTGAGCCACACATCTCTGCAGGGCCAAGCACAGGGGATCTTGAATCAGGATGAAATAGTTGGATACTGGGCGATACTGGGCAAAACGCGAGTGCTCCCCAACAGGGGAGGTTTAGGCTGGATATGAGGAAAAGTGTCTTCACTGAAAGAGTGGTGAAGCACTGGCACAGGCTGCCCAGGGAGGTGGTGCAGTCCCCATCCCTGGAGGTGTTCAAAAAACATGTGGATGTGGCACTCCAGGACATGGTTTAGTAGGCATGGTGGTGTTGGGTTGATAGTTGGACTGTGTGATCCCAGAGGTCTTGTCCAACCTTAACGATTCTGTGATTCTATGATATTTTTTGAACTCTGCTCCTGGACACCTCTGTTGATCCAGTGGGGATTTCAGTGCATTTTGCTGGCAGCGCCTCTGGTGTCAGCCGACATTTGGCCCCTTGAAATACGGGGTGGTGGCACCCACTCTTCAGTTTTGCTGCAAGACAGGTGTAGAGCCGTGGGTATGGACTTCTCTGTGCTTTATGCAGACACAAACAGTGGCAAATAGCTGTAGGGGCTGGAGGGGAGAGCATGTCTGCTCCCACTTGCTCCCCACTCAGAGAGCATCAGAGCCTGGAAATGGTGCCTGGATTTTCTGGACGGCCGAGCAGGGCATCGCTGGGGGAGCAGAGGCGTGAGGAGAGGAGCCAGGATGGTGGCAGCAGATGCTCAGGGCTAGAGGGCAAAGCCAGGAAGATTCAGAGCTGCAGAGGGGCTCATTTTTCAGGAGCATCCAGGACAGACATGGTGACGCAGCATCACCCCACCATGCCAGCCTGTGTCCCAGGATCACCGTCTGCGTCAGCTTTGGCAGCGCCAGGAGAGGACGTCTCTTCCAGAGGGCGGTTCGGAGCAATCACGTCAGGCACTAATTAGCCTGCAAATTGTCCTCCAGAGACCTCCATTCCTCTCCGCCGGCAGCGTGGAGACATTGGGTGTCTGAAGTTAGCTGTGGTGGGCACACGGATGTCCCTGTAACCCACACTGCCTGCCTGGAGGTCTGGGGCATTTCGGGAGGTCTGTCCCTCCGTGGGTGACCTTTGCAGGGAGCCCGGGTGGGCAACGGAGCTCACCCCGGGTGTCCTCCCACCGAGGCCATCAGCGCCAGGAGCAGAAGGACGATGGGCTGCAGGATGCCATGGAGCAGCTCTGCTTTCCAAATCCCAGCTTTCTCCCGCCCCGGCAGCGTTTTCTAGAGCCACCATCCGGGTGACAAGTGTCACCACCCAGCAGGGACCAGCCAAACCCCGTGGGGAGCTGCGCTCCCACCCCGGCAGCCAGCGGGGAGCCGGGCACAAGCGGTGGGTCTGGGGGCTAGGGGGGATCAGCGGGGAAGCTCTGGGGAAGCCCTGCTCTGCCCGGGGGGCTGGCAGCCTGGGGGGCAGAGCCGGGCCGTCGCTCTGGGGCACAGGGGCTGCTGCTGGAGCATTGTCTCGACCTGAGATGGGTGAATCCTCGAGAGAGACCAGGCTTTCCCTCGGGCTTGCCGATGGGGTTCAGCTCACACCACCGCCTGCTCCAGCTGCTTTTCTTTACACACACCCCCACGTATGCGGCCCTGCTCGCTTTGTCCAGAAAAGTATTCATACGTTTCCTGTTTTTCTCTCTTTTTTTTGGGGGGGCAGGCGTTTACAGAGATCCAGAAGAAGCGGCTGCTGTCATGGAAACAGCAGGTGCAGAAACTGTTTCGGTCTTTCCCTCGGAAATCCCTCCTGGAGCTGTCAGGCTATCGGCAGCAGAGGAGGTACGCCGGCTTTTGGGGAGGGATGGATGCAGCGGCCAGGGGGCCCGGCAAGAGCATGTCAAGAGGGACCGATGTCTCCCAGCAGGGAGGGATGGATCCTGCTGGGTTCAGAGCCGCATTTCGGGAGGGAGGAGGGTTGGAAAAGCTTCAGCAATAAAACCCCAGGCGTTGGCTGGGAAGGGAAAGCAGCAGTAAGTTTGCTTGCCTGTGTGGTCGGCGCCTACTCCACCGATTCCCATCGCATCTCCCTGGCTCCGAACCCGGCTCTTCCCAGCTGTGCAGTGTATCCCCGGCACTGAGCGGCCGGCTCTGCCCCTGCTGCTGCCCTTTGCTAATTACATCAGTGCTGGAGTTTCACCAAAAAGCCGTCAACTGGCAAAAAAAAAGGCTTGAAGCCTGCAGAGGGTGCAGAGCCCGGGGGGCAGAAAGCCGGGTGGAGCTGTGTTGTGAACACTGTGTTTGTTCACTTCCAAGGTGATGCTGGATTTCGAGTGATCCTAGAAAGTGTTGGGGTTATGGCAAGAAGCAATATTTTTAGATCCGTTTTAACGACGACATCAGCCTTTTGTTTCATTCTGCTAAGTCTATTTTAGTGCAGTCTTGCGCAAGATTTTTTTTCTCGAAAAGAGTTTTGGAGATAACTGGGAGCACTGGGATGTGAGTTCAGAAGGAAAAAGCGCAGAACCAGAGTGTTCCCCAGTGGAATTAAATGAAATATTTTGCAATGGAAAAAAACCAAACAGTTTCAATGCTCGCGGCAGGATCGGAAGCAGAATAGGCAAGGGGAAAGAAAGGTTTTCGATGGACCCGTTTGATCTGGGCCATCACCAGCACAGTGCACACGCAGGCCGACCGCAGGCATGAGGTGGGGCTGATGGCTCGAAGCGGTCCCAGTCCCTTCCCCAGGGCCGCCCAGGATGCTCTCCAGCTTCCTTGCTGCTTTTGGGTGGTTTGCATTTTGCATTTTCTTCTGCTCCTTGTGCTCCTGGGAAGCTGCGGGCAAGGAAAGAGCACGCGGCCAGTCCTGCCAGTCCCTCATGGGGATTTAATGGCAAGAGCATTTTTTGGTCAAGGTTTAAAGAAACCCCCTTGTACTCCCGCCTAGTAAGTTTATCCGGTTTTGGGAACCCCAGCGTGCTCATGTTGCCTGAAGCATGTTTGCAGCCACCCGCACAAGCAGGAGAGATGAGGGGTGGGAGGAAGGTGAGCTGAAACATCTGTGAGGGTGATGAAGTGCTGGAGAAGGGCAGGGGGGACGGGGAGCGTGAAAGCAACCCCAGCTGTAGGTTTGCCGAGTGCACCTATGCTGGGCTGTGCTTAAACCTGACAATGGTGTTGCAGTGCTGCGGCCCAGCTAATAGAGCAGAGACACCAAGCCACCACTGCGTGGCAAGGAGACCCATGCTGCCTGTGTTGCCAAGGATTACCTGATGATTTTTGTGTCATTCCTCTGGTTTTAAATGCAAAAACCCACATGGGGAGGGATGCTGGCGTGTCTGACCCTCCCCTCCAAGGAGTAAAGATGTCCGGAGATCGGTGTCTCAGGACATTTGGACTGCATGGTCTTGGGTCCAGATGGTTTTGCCCTGACCACAGGGAGCTGGATGAAGGTTTGCAGTGCAGAGATGGGAGCGGGTGCAGAGTCAGTCCCACCTCTGCGCAAATGTGCCTTTTGCTCAGCCCCTCCCTAGGAAATCTTGGATTTGTTACGTCATTTGAACCAAGTTTTCCAGGACTTGAGAAGTCTCAGAGAGGACCATTTCATAAAAATGAACCTCCTGGAAGGGGAGAAGGTCCAGCCCTTCAAGCGTTCCCAGTAAAGAAAACCCAACAACATAAGCTGAACCTTTATCAGACACTAGAGAACCCACACGTAAGAGATCTCTTTTGTACAGCTCAAAGGCATGAAGAGTTTAAGTCAAAACCCAAGAAATCAGGCGCCACTAGCTCCAGGGAATTACCTGCGTTATTTTAGCTTGCATTTAAGAACAGCCCGGTTTTGCAGGAGTAAAATAGACTTTAAAAAAAAATAAATAATGTGAATCTGAGAACCGGAGAAGGGAGGGAGGGTGACTGGCAGGCGGGAAGAAGAAAGGATGCTGCTGTTGTATGCCCAAACCTCCTCCTTCCCACTGCCTGAGGGTCGGGGCAGGAGCAGAGCTCACGGCAAACCCGTGGCCATGGGACGGGCACAGGGCGGCGAGCATCGGGCCGTCGCAGCGCCGCAGGGACCCCCTCGGGACGTTTGGGTGTTGGTCTGAGCGCACCACACCAGCCGCTCGCCCCCGCGCCCGCGGCACCGTCCCCTTGCAGGGGCCGGTTTCTCACCCTCGGCGCTTTTTCTCTCCGCAGCCGAGGCTTTGGGCAGTCGAACTCCTTACCGACAGCCGGATCTGCAGGGGCAGGACTGGGCCGGCGAAACCCCCGCCAGTTCCAGATCCCCTCCCGCAACCTCCCCACCGCCCGGCTGGGGCTGCTGGGCCCCAGTGGGCTGCTGGGCACCCCCCAGCGCAGCCCCGCCGCCAGCCCCGCCATCCTCAAGCAAGGCAGACAGGTTGGTTGGCATTCACGGTGTCTCCAGCTTTTCCATCCCTTCCTTATAAGCTTCCTTTGCTTCTTCTCCTCTAACTTACCTGGATTCCTGCCCCCCTCCCCCCCGCTTTTTATTTTCTTTGTCAGTTCAAGCCAAGCAAGCGAGAGCAGTTTATTCTCCTCCGTGCAGCTGGGTGCAGAAAAAGAACTGGCAAGAGGGGGGCAAACTGGGAGGCGGAGGGGGAGAGATGAGCCCAAGGAGGTTATAAATACATGGCACAGGAGCCTCCATTTTACATCCTGCCCCCCTTTTTTGTTTGCTTCCCGCAGAACCTCTGGTTTGCCAACCCCGGGGGCAGCAACAGCATGCCGAGCCGGAGCCACAGCTCGGTGCAAAGGACGCGCTCGCTGCCGGTGCACACCTCCCCGCAGACCATGCTGATGTTTCAGCAGCCAGGTAGGAAGCAGACGTGGGCTTTTTCGCTTAGCCGCAGCCCGACGGGACATGGGGAGGCTACGTGAAGTGAGCAGCCGGTGAGCCTCGCCGCAGGCACGTCGCCCCTGGCTCCCCGCGCGCTTGCAGCCACGCACGCAGCGCCGGCTGTCGCAGCCCCAGCAGGGTGTCTTTGACACTAGTTGGATTGCTGGGTTGATGGAACCGGAGGCATCACCGGAGGGATTTTGACCCTATAGGTAACATCTTGGCCCTATATACAAGCGGGCTGGTGCCCGGCTTCCTTCTGAGGGGCTTCGTGTTGGGCAGGGAAGGCGGTAGCTCTTCCGTCACCTTTTTTACTCATGCGTGGACGCAGAGACCTGGTGTGGAGGGACTGCCTTCGTGCACTCGAGGGAAATTCTTTTCACAGTGCACGTGAAGGGAAATGGTGCTGTGTCGGTGCTTCCTGCCCAAACACCGCAAAACGCTCCTGCATGTAGGAGCATCCTCTGGTTCATGGGGTTCCTGCTGAACCTGGACCCTGAAGCATCCTTCCCACGAGGACATTCACACCTTTTTCTCTGTGTATCCCTCCATTAGCCTTTAAGCGTGCCTTTTCTTACGAACACACCGTAACAATTTATACCGCAGGACAGGGAGTTACAGCCCCCCAATACACTAAACCTCGTCCGTAAGCTTCTGCCGTGGTTTCAGCTTGGCAGCTCCCCTCGCGTCACACGCCTGCGGTGTTTTAACTGCATAATTGAGGTGGAAAATGTCCTGTGCAGCAAAAGCGGCGTCTGTTCTCAGGTATTGATTAAACACCAGGACAAGGGCACATTTCCGCAGGCGCTGAAGGAGAATAAATGGTTTTCTCTTTGCATGTTGGGTTGCGGTGAATGAGGGTGTAGGAGGATTAGGGAGCTAAAGATGCAGACTGAGTCGCGAGAAAAATAAGCAATAATGCGGGGCTGGGCTCCCGATACGGTTTTCATGAGGCTGTGGGGACCTCAACCCTCCTGGACCTCGTCCCGTGTTCTTGTCGGCCGGTGGCAAGCAGAGGGGGACCCATTTTGGTGCTGTGTGGGTCAGGCCGGGGCGTTGCAGCGCACCAAACTTCATCCCCGCCTTTTTTTGCGCTCACCCCCGCCCCGGGGACGTGGCAGCAGGGACGTGGGCGACCGGGCGGCAGCCAAGCTGGCCACGGAAAAGCCGGCCTTCCGACGGCTCTGCCGGTCTGTGCTGCCATCCCATGTCTGAGTGCTAACCCTGCCTGCGCTCTGCCTGCCCGGGCAGCTCCCAGCCCTGCTGCTCCCTGGGGCCGCTTGAACATTTTACATGTATTGAGGATTTCTGCAGGGCCTGAGCAAGGGCAGGGCCTGGGGCTGCCCCTCCCAGGGCAGGGGGTCCCGCTTTCGCCCCAGTTCCCCCCCCAGCATCTCTGGCCGGCGCCTGAACCCCTCGTGCCCATCCACCTTCTGCTGCAATGCCGCTGAGTCTCCCCAGGCTTGCCCCTTATCGATAAGAAAGAGGAGAGCGACAGCTATTTTTGCCAGCGGCTCTTGCCGGAGGTGATTGCGCCGGGAAGCCAAGCGCTGCCGGAGTCCGGCCGTGCGGTCAGGCCCTCCTGGGACGTCTTTCGGGTGGTTTCCTCCCCCATGTGCCCCGCTCCAGCGGCAGCGGAGCGGGCAGGGGGTGCGGGGCAGGCAGGCGGGGTCCCTGCCAGGTCCCCTGACCAAGGTCTCCTGTCCCTTTCTCCCTGCAGAGTTCCAGGTGCCGGTGACTGAACCTGACATCAACAACAGGCTGGAGTCCCTGTGCCTGAGCATGACGGAGCACGCGCTCAGCGGTGAGCACTCACTCCTCCTCGGGCTCTTCCAGCACGTCCACGCCGCCTCCACCGAGCCCCCCGGCACCTGCCCCTGCCCCGCGCCCCCCAAAAGCTGGGACAGGCTGTGGCTGTGAGGGGATGGGACGGCGGCAGGGCTGGATGCGGGGATGCTCCCGGGGATGCTCCCGGTGGGGGTCGGATGGGGGCATTGGCTTCTCTTGGCGAGGTAGCCGGGGCAGAGGGGTAAAACCAAACACAGGGATCGCACCCAGCACGAGTGGAGTCCGTGCTTATTAGCCACTAGTTAGCTTGCTAATAATAATTAGTATTAGCTTGCTAGTTTGTTATTAATTCTCGATAAAGCCCTTGCCACCGGAGCATTCAAATGGTTCACAGGCTTTGGAGTATTTTACCCTTCTGCCACCGGCATCCCTCGTTTGGTCGGGGGGTGCAGGAGCCCCAAGGCTAAAACCCTGCCGGGGGCTGCAGGGCGCTGTGCCGGGCGCTGTGCCGGCGGCGCTGGCGGCTCCTCGCCCGTGCCTGGGGCGGCTGCAGGTGCCAGCCCGGGTGGGTGGATAGAGGGCACGGGGAGGGAAGAGGACCAGGCGGAAAAACGGGCAGGAAAGGTGGAAAAGGCAGCAGCAGCATGATGGAGAGGCCGGCACAGAAAAAAAGCACCGGTGCCAGAGGCACCCGGTGCTCCTCGCCGATGCACCGGACCCCCAAGCACGAATGATGGCTCCCCGACGATGGGACTGGAGCGGCCGCCCGCATTGCCCAGACCCTCCCAAATAACCAGCTTGGGTCTCGCCCCCGGCCATCCCCGGACTGCATCGAACAGTTGAGGACGGGAGCCCTTGGGAAGGATGAGTGCCGCCAGGTTCCCACCACCGGCACGGCTCCCTGCAGCGATGCACCAGCCCGTCCCGGAGAGAGGGACGCGAGAGCGAGGACTGTAAGAGGCAGCAGGGCCCTGGCAGCGCCACGGCAGCATCCTCGGCCGGGAAAACAAGGACACTTCTGTCACCCGAAGCGTTTCTCCGGCGTGTGCCCAGGCGAGGCTTAGCTGTCTTGTTCCTCTGCAGGGTACTGTTCCTCCGAGTTATTTTTTTCCAGGTTGCATACCCCGAGCCTCTCAAAACCGGTTGTGCTATAAATAGCTCTTAAAAAAATAAACCTT
>VZTL01019105.1:24806-36734 GCA_013400535.1 Scopus umbretta | reverse complement strand
TACCGGTGCGATGCGAGCGCCTGCTCGCCGGGGCTGCTCCTAACTCTCCCTTCCCGCTTGCAGATGGTGTCGACCGAACCTCCACGATCTAGAAGGCGTCGCGACGGGGACGCTGGCCGGGAGAACAACTGCTGCGGGTCCAGCGGCGAGGTCGGGGCTTGCAGGGAGCCTCAGCGATAGCTTGCATCCTTTCTCCTCTCCTCTCTCTTTCTCTCTCTCTCCTGTTTTAATTTTGTGAATGTGTAGATTGTCCTTGTGAACATATCATTAGACTTGGAATTTGTGTTGTCATTTATTACATCCATGCTGGGGGTGGGGGTGGGGAAGCAAAAAAAAAAAAAAGGGCAAAAAATCAACGACGATGATGAAAAAGCATGGGGGGGGGGGGGCGGGGATGGGGCGGGNNAAAAAGCATGGGGAGGGTGGGGCGGGGATGCGGCAGGAGAGTGCTGACAACGGAGGGTTCACCGGAGCGCCGTGGGCAAACCCTGTTTCTGGACAAGGATACGAATGAATATCAAATATCACGCGGGTGTGTATGACCAAAAACCCTTTGGGGAGGATTTGCCTGTCCCGCCGGGGGCTTCAGGGCCGGTGGTTCCATCTCTTGAGTTTCGCTGCGTTCAGGCACGGACAGGCCCGGCGAGCCCAGATTTTTTTTGATTTTTTTTTTTTTTTTTTAAAAAAACGAACCCCAAAATTTCCTTTTGGTTTAGCCAAGAGCATCCGCAGTTTCGAGGCAGCGTTGTGCACAGGGAGGCGGAGGGTCGGCGGGCACCTGCCGGCTGCGGGGTCAGCCCCCCCCGTCCCTGGGTCCCGGCGTGGGTCGGGGCGCGGGGACGTGGCGGGGAGCGTCTCGCCCGGCGGAGGGTCCCGGGGGATGTCGGCGAAGGGAGGGACGCTGGGTGAGTTTCCTTGTCTCTTGCCTTGCCTGCGCGGGTACCGGGAAGGTGCTGCATCCTGGCTTTACACATCTGCCCCCCCCTCCCCGCCTGCCAAAATCCAGCGATGAGGGGCTTTTCCGGCCCTGGGGCGGCCGGTGAGGGATGAAGGAGGCTTGGGAGAGAGTTTGCCGTTTTATTTAGGCAAATGAAAAAAAACCAAGCCCCACAGGACACCAAAATGCAGCTCTGCAGCCCCATTTTCTTGGCATTAGACACGTGCCGGGGAGAAGGGGTGAATGGCAGTGGCTTGGTTGCCCCCTCATCCGCCGCTGCGTTGTTTCTTGTAAGGGGGAGCTAAATTTGATCCAAGGGCATTAAATAGGTGAACCCGACACAGGGCTGCTCAAGCCCGTGCCCAAAGCAAGATCGGCTCCAGAAAAGCCGTCGGTGCCCATGGCGTTGCTCGGCATAGCGCCGGCTTCGCTCCCACTGGTCCTATCAGAGTCTGCTCTGAGTCTTCTGATGGAATAATAATAATAAAAATTTTAAAATTAATTAATGGAGGCGATGGGCTGGAGCAGCAATACTCCCTAAATGGGCTCGGCCGTGAGCACCGATGGGCAGCAGCCTGTGCCGGGACTGGCCGGAGCAGGGCTGGGAACTAAGGGGGAACCGGAGCTTCGGCTGGGCCAGCGGGGATGGGAGATGTGTGAATCCATTTGCCATGCAGCATTTTTAAGTCGTTTTTCTTAAAAAAAAAAACAAAAAAGAAAAAAAAAAAACAAAAAAACAAGTGCCAAATGCAATGTTTGATGTTTTGCTGTTCCTTGGTGTCCTGTTTCCCGGCAGGCATGAGATGGGGGGAGCGTTGGGAGGGAGCGGAGAAGGGAAAACCCGAAAGCGAGGGAGGTTGGGAAGAGGTGTGAGGAGGTGCAGGGGAAGCGGGGGCCGGGGGGGGCCGAGCCGCGGGTGCCGGCCGGCGCTGGGGTCCTGGGTCACCCCCCGAGCACCCCCAGGTTGTACGAAACCGAGGTGTGAACACAACCGCCGTGGCAGGAGCCTTCCCCAGGGAAGGCTCAGATGTGTTTACGGAGCTGAAATGCTATTTATTCCTTCGCCGACTATAGAAACGGAGGTTATCTGATTGTTAAGAGATATTATTTTGGATATATTACCTATTAACTTGCTATGGCTGGTAACCATGATAATGTCTGTTATTAACAACCACCAAATAATTCAATTGTTTTTTTCCTTTTGTTAGAAAAAAAGCTTGTTTTCCATTGACAGTGTATAGGTTAATAACGACTTAGTTGTGTTTGCTGTTTCTTGGGGGTTTTTTTAAGTAAAAAAAAAAGTGGCTTCAGTTGCGTTCGGGAAGTCCTGGCTGGCTCTGGGGTGCCTGCGCTGAGTGCGGGCAGCAGAGCTCCAGTGAAAGAAGTTTAAAAAAAACCAAAAAAAGCAAAAAAAAAAAACCACAAAAAAAGCTCGAATCCTAAAAGAAAATAAAAATTATTTATAAAAAGAAAAAAGAAAAAAAAAAAAAACAACCAAACCACAGTTGCATGAGTGAGGCTGTGAAGTCAAATCTTTAGTAATAAAGCGGCAGTGCCTTTCTTTTTTGTATTCACCCGTTCACCCCAGGTGCAACTGTTTTGTACCAGGCGCGCGTCGTGGCGAGGGAGATGTCGCCGCCGCGGGGGCCCTCGGCGTCGGGTGGGCTTCTGCCCCCGGCTCTCCCAGAGACAGCCCCTGGCCCCCCCAGCACCCGCCGGGGACCCCTTTACTGGTGCTGTTCCCCTCCGCCGTCCCCGGCTGCAGCAGGGGAGGCCGGCCAGCTCAGCGCCCAAGTGTCCTTGGGTCCGGCGGATGCTCCCCGCGGCTGCGACACCCAGGGAAAAAGAAGAAGAAAACAAAAAAAACAAAAAAAAACCAAACCCCAACTTTTCTTTCGAGGTGTGTGTGTCCCCCCCCCCCCTTCCCAGGGACAAGCCCTGAGCTCGACTGGACTTGAGCTGGGCTTTGCCCTCGCTTGCTCAGCTCATTAAAAAATCTTGGGGTGGGGGTCAAGCCCGGCCAGCATCCAGCAGGAAAATCCAAAACTGTGATTTACGCCCGCGAGCGGTGCGGAGCGAAGCTCGAGTTTGGTCAGCACTTAGGGAAACTATTTCTGTTGTCACCTTTCTCCATGTCGGGGTGCAGCCGTGCCCCAGGTTTGGCTTTCTGAATGTGCCTGATGGAAAGTGGGTCCTGCAGACGTCTATAATTTGCACACAGCGACGATAACACTAAAGTTGATTTTATACAAGTCATCAGAGTTTGCAAAGTGAGTTTTATTTTTTGTATTCCTTTATCTTTACTTAAAGGTGAATGTGTATTCCTCTGGGAGGAATAGGAAGAAAAAAAAAAAAAAAACAGGAATGTTAATAATGTTAAACAGAATACTTCCTCCCTTATTAATATATATAACCCTTATGTATTTATGCATATTGTAAGCTTACTTTAAAAAAGCTTTGAACTCTCTTCTGTTGCATGCCGTTCCCGGGCAGCCTTTTATTGTACATGCATGCCTTTAGTCCTGGTTTTTCTGTACAAAGTTAGTGCACAAAGAACTATTTTTGCCTAGTTAATGTTGCCGAGCAATGCATATTTTTTAATTTTTTTTTTTGTCATATATGGAAATAGCATGTTTGTTACATGTAAAAGCTTCCCAATATAAAGAAATACTAATGTTTGGAGATGCCGGTCTTTGCAAGTGTACAGTTTTCAAATGTTGTTCCCAGTGAAACACCCTCGTGAGTTCAACTTGCTCCAATGTATTTATTACTCATTTCCTCCCATGTAACTAGGAATCATGGCTATATTTCATATCAACGTTATATTGAAAGTGAAGGGAGATGATTAATACAAGGTTTTGTAACACTGGGGTGTGGCGCCTCCTTATTTACGCGCTTTTTGGCAGATGGCCTCGTACTTTAAAAAAAAAAAAAGAGAATAAAATAAATGGCCAGCCCTGCGGGGTGAGAGAGGGGAGGAGGCGTTGCGTAGTTCTGCAGGGGTGTTTATTATCTTTATATAAAGCCCGTGGCAGGGCTTACAAATCCCCGGCATTCCCCACGCAGCCGCTTCGCGGTCCCTTTGGGACGCCCACACCCCGGGAGCTGTACAGATACGGGATTTTCTTTTGAAATCAGCAGGAATTGGGGCTGGAGCAGCTGGGAGGCTGAGGAGGCACGCGGAGGAGCCGGCTTGGCCGAGAGCCTCAGCGTGTGCGTGGAGACATTTGGGTCGGGTTTTTAAGGCTGGGCTGATTCTGGGCTAAAAACCTGCAAAATTCAGACCCGCCTCGGGCCAGAGCGGGTGGGGAAGGATGCTCGGAGCTGGCGCTGCCGCTTGCCACGGCCGCACGGCCGCAAGAGGTGCCGAGGGCAGGACCGTGACTTCTGGCCCGGGTTTTTCCGTATTTTCTCAGCTTTGGGCTGGTGCTGTTCGCAGCGTCACCACCTTGCTGAGGGTGGCAGGGACCCGCCAGGTCGCCCCATCCCACCCCTCGCTCAGCGCGGGATGCTCGGGGCCAGGTTGGTTACCTCCGGGGTGGTGGCTGTACAACCTCTCTGAGCAGCCTGGTGCAGGGTTAGACCATGCTTATGGTTGAAAAAAAAAGACTTTTTCTGACATTTACATGGAATTTCCTGTGTTTCGGCTTGTGGCCATTGCCTCTAGTAGCTCGTTTTCATCCCCCTCGCATCCGTAAGGTCTCCCTGAGCCTCCACGTCTCCCAGCTGACCAAGCCCAGCTCCTGCAAGCTCTTCTCAACCAGTCCAAGCTCTGAATCATCAGCTTGGCCATTCGCTGCACTCGTAGGTCCTTGACCCTCCTCTGCTGGGGACCCCAGCACTGGCCTGGCACACCCGGTGTGCCTCACCAGTGCTGAGCAGAGGGGCAGGATCACCCCCTCCGACCTGCTGGAGGTGGTCTTCGTGATGCAGCCCAGGATGCTGGTGGTCACCTTTGCTGTGAGGGTGTATTGCTGGCTCCTGGGTAGCTTGGTGTCCACCAGGACTCCCAGGTCCTTCTCTGCAAAGCTGCTTTCCACCCGGTTGGCGCCCAGCGTGCGCTGCTGCATGGGGCTATCCCTCCCCAGCAGCAGGACTTGGCCCCTTGCTGAACTCACGAGGTTCCTCTCAGCCCATTTCAGGTCAGCCCTGAGGTTCCTCCCAGTCTAGTCACCTTGTCCAGGTCCCTCTGACCGGCAGCACGACCCTCTGGTGCATCAGCTACTCCTCCCAGTTTTGTATTAGCTGCAGACATGCTGACAGCATCTCAGTCTGCAGGTCATTATCGATGAGATTAAAGAGTAATTGGCCCCATTATTGACCCCTGGGGTACACCACTAGTGACCAGTCTCCAGGTGGAGTTTGTGCCAGAGAACCCAGCCCTCTGAGCCTGGCCGGTCAGCCATTTATTAGCCCACGTTAATGCCAGCCTATCCAGCCTGTACTTCATCAGCTTGTCCTTGAGGGTGTTGTGGGAGACAGTGCCAAAAGCCTCACTGAAGTCAAGATAAATCACCCACTGCTCTGCCCTCATCCACTGGGCCAGCCACCGCACCGCGGAAGGCTGGATGGGCACACAGTCCCTTTGTGAAGCCACGTTGACCGCTCCCTGTCACCTTCTTGTCCTTCAGGTATCTGGAAATGGTGTCCAGGCTGAGTTGCTCTGCCACCTTTGCAGGTGTGAAGGTGAAGCTGACTGGCCTGCAGGTGAAGCTGACTGGCCTGCAGCTCCCCAGAGCCGCCTCCTTTACTTCCTGAGGGAAGGAGTGACTTTTGCTTGCTTCCAGTCCTCAGAAACTTTCCTCATCGCTATGCCCTTTCCAAGATCATTAACAGTGGCCTTGCAGTGGCTCCCACAGCACCTGTGGGTACATCCCATCAGGCCCCATGGACTTGTGCATATCCACATCTCCCACCAGATCGAACTCCAGGTGAGCTTTAGCTTCCCAAGCCCCATCCCTGGATGCCCACACAGTGTCCCTGTGCTTCTCCCAGGACCCCGGCCCCTGCTTCCATCTCTTGTATGCTTCCTTTTAATGTCTGAGTTGTGTCAGGAGCTCCTTGGGTATCCAATACTGCCCTCGACCTTCACGTCCCCCACCAGTCCTTACTGGGTCACAAGCATGAGGTGAAGCAGAGCGTCTCCCCTCACTTGCCTGTGTCAGGACCATGTCATGGGTGCCCTCCAGAGACCTCCTGGGTGGTCTGGGCCCTGCTGTGGCGTCCCTCCAAGCAGGCATTGAGGTGGCTAATGTCCCCCATGATAGGCAGAACCTGCAAGCAAGGGGCTTCTTCAGGTTGTTTGAAAGCCTCATCCGCTGCTTCTCCTTGGAAGAGGTTCCTAGCAAACTCCCCAAATGCTGATGAGGCCAAGCCCCCCAAAAGCGTGTCCTCAAGCCCCTTGTATTTAAAGATGCTCCTGAGCATTACAAGCAGGGCCACCCTGGGAGGGAAAGATTCATCCCAGCGTTCGGTCCCACCCAAATTACCCTGCCCAGGAGAGCATCCGCAGCCCACGGGCAATGGCTCCCTGCACTCACCATGCACCAGCCCTCCCAACGCGGCTAAGAAAAGCATTACCTAAATCCCAGCGAAATGCCGTTTCCTTCCATAAACAGTTTGCCTTTCCATGTACGTGTGCCTGCCGTCTGGCTCTCAAAGCACGGGTTTGTTGCACTAAGAGAGAATGAAAAGGGAAAGGAAAAAGCGAAAAGCCCTGCGATGGAAAATTGGCTCCAAGGAAAGCCCGCGGCAGCCGTGCGGTTAGGGAGAGGCTGCAGGTCCCGCTGAGGGGCAAAGTGGAAAGAGGCTTAAAAAAGGAAAAACAGGAGGCAAAAAAAACATTTCCGTGCTGTCAGGAGCTGTTAGATGAATCAGTGCCGGAGACCAAAGGCTTTACCAACCTGTGCTCCCGAATTACACCACGCTGAGCCCCCTCCAGCCTGGGGGAGTCGGGCTCCCGTTCTCCTGCCCTGCGGAGGCTGCAGCCCACATCCAGCCCAGCTCCGGGGGGCAAAGCCAGGAGCCAGTGGCCACTGTTCTAGCAGCTGCTGGGCTGTCTTGGTTTCCACAGCATCCCCGGCAGGCGCGGGATCACCCCAGGTTAACCCGTGGTTATATCTCATTAACTGAAGGGCCTTTCCTACCCCTACCCTGATGGGGGATGGAGAAGGAGCCCCAGCCCTGGGAGCTGGCACAGCCATCCGGAGGCACCCTCCCAGGGGATGCTCTTGTCCCTTTGGCCCTGACCTCAGGCTCCCGGTGCGGGTACAAATGCCTCATATTTAACAGCAAAGGGAATAGCCAGGGGAACAATTTATCGGCGGCAGTAGGCAGGGATTTCCTATTACAGGAAAATTTTTAATCAAGACGGAGAGGGCTTTACCAGAAGCGTTCCTCGAGTTCAAGCAATAATTAATTCCCCAATTCTGTTGGCTGAGGCTGCACGGGAGAGGCTGGATGATAACACTGGGCTCCCTGCCAGCCCAGGGACCCCCACCCGGAATATGCCAAATTGCCGCCGCCGTGCTGCTCCTCAGAGCCCGGGGCTGGCAGCCCACGCCAGCAGCCCACGGCTCGTCACCAGCAGCGTGACTATTTTGCTCGGGGTGGCTTCTGTCCCCCCCTCACGAGAAGCGAGCCATGCCACGCAGCCCCCCCCCCCACACACACACCCCCAGGGAGGAAAAATATTCCTAGAGCCGCTGCATCCAAACGGGAGACTGCAAGGGGACAGTCGGTCCTGTCAGCGGCCGGACCCTGCTCAGCTGCGGCAGAGGCAGATGCTTGACAGCACTTTCAGAGAGTGAATTCACTGCGGGGCTCAGCAGCGTCGCCGAGCGCTCCGGGGAGCTGGTTTTTAATTGGGATCGGCAAATAGCTCCGTAACGTACGCCTGGCACGGGCACCTTGGGGCCGCGGCATCTCGCAACACGGGGTGGTGGGGCTGGGTGGTCCCCACATCCACCCTGCCGGTCACGGCTCCTGGCATGGGATCAGAACGGATATCCTATAGCTATGTATGTCCACATGAGCAGAGTTTGCAGCTTTGTGAAGATGAGGCCGCCTCTCTGCGTCTCCCAGCAAGGTGCCTGGTGATGGATGCTTAAATTGGCCTAGCAACAGCACCCATCCCTGTGCAATTTGGGGGAGAGGGTCCTACAGACGTGCTGGCTGCCGTGGAGCCCGTCGGCACCAACGAAGGGAGCAGTCGGCGACGGACGGACCACAGCTTCCCCCCTGCTGAGGAAAGAGCCCAAAACCCAGCAGAGGCAGAACCAGGGCCAGCAGCGGAGCTGTGCTGACAGCCTGCAGGTACCTGGAAGAGCAAAGCAGCAATTTTTTTCCCCCCTCTTTTTCGCTAAGAAAACACCCCCGCTGACGGAGCTTGGTCAGAGGAGAAATTGCCCAGCTCAGCCACAATTCCCACTTTTCTACAGGAAATAGATTTTGGTCCAATTTTAAATAATGTTTTTTTTTTTAAAAAAAAAAAAACAAACAAAATCATCCTGGTAGGTTAGCCCCTGCTTTTTGACAAACCAGCTCCATCCCTGCGAAGAGGCGGCGCAGGCTGGCGTTGGCTGCCCAGGGCAGCACCACCCGGCAGCGGGATGCAGCGGAGGGGCCGGGTGCCCGCTCCCACCCGCCGCGTCCCCAGCCTGCCTTGGCGGTGACCCCCAGGCCTCCCTGGAAAGCGTTTGCAGCCCCTTTGAGAGTTCTTGCTCCTCTCCTACAGTGAGCAGAGCTGGGGGCCGGGCTCAGCAGAGGGAGCCACAGACTGTGCGTCTTTGTGGAGGCCGGGACCCAGCTCGGCCCTTTCTCCCGTCTCGCCACTGACCTTGAGCATCACCCAGCCGGAGCCAGGACCTTTGCAAAGCCCGCTGCCAGCTATCCCTCCCGCTGCTGCTTCCCTACAAAAACCTTTCCCATCCTTCTCTTTCTCTCCTCCAGCTGCGCTGGCTCCTTGCGATAATACCCATTTCCCTCCCAGTTGACCTCCCCAGGTGATGAGCAATGGAGAAGAGATTGGAGAGGAGGAGCACAGACCTGAGGTGCACCCTGCCCATGGCCCCGGGCTGGCACCCAGATTCAGGTCCCCATAGGAAGTGTTTACACAGTGCTAAGGGCTGGCTGTCACCCTACACAACCTTAAAAACAAACTGAGCTCCTAAAGGTATCCCACAGGTACGTTACGAAGACGATGCCAACAGGGCAGTTGTTTAAGGCAAAGATTTTGTTTTCCGATAATTAACGTATCTCCGGGCCACAGGCCTTGTGATATTTCTGGCCACAGCAGAAAACACAGGCGAAGGATGATCCCTTCCTCCCTGCAGTAGGCGAAAATAATAGGTAAAAACAAGTTTACTGTTTGTTTTACATAAAGACACACCACCACCCCCCGCCAGTCATTCCTTGGCGAATCTGCTCGCAATAACGTCACTAACGCTGGATACTGATAACGGAACACGATATATAAATACACAGGAAACAGAAAATTTGCCTTTTTCCTATGCGTTGATGCACTGCAGCATGTTGCAGCCGGAGCCATGGAAGTCGCCTCCTCCACCTGTTCCCGCAGCTCTCCGGCAGGTTGGTGCAGGCGTCGCAGGACAAGGGAGCTAAAGCCGTGCCAGCTGTACGGTGAGCTACAGCTTCTCCAGGGGAAGAGCGGGATGCCGAGAGGGTGCACAGGGAAGAGCGGGATGCTGAGAGGGTGCATGGGCACTCACGGCCAGGGCGGGACGGAGCCGAGGCATCAACACCTTCCCGCAGCGCCCAGTAAAGGGTTCCCCAGGTCACAGTGAAGGTTGGGTGGTGGGCACCCACCCAGGAATTGCTCCCTTGGTGGCATACATACATCCCAGGCAAAAAAAAACAAAAAACAAAAAAACCAAAAAAAAACATCTTTGTGGCTTGCCTTAGCACTTCTAAAATAGTTTACAGGCCTGCGTAGCTCGGTGGTGGATTTTTAACCTTTGCTTTACTGTTGCAATCTCGGTATGGAGCAGCAGAGCAAATAGGGAGGTAATGTGGTCAGTCCACTCCGCCAAAACGGCTCCCGCAAAGCCCCAATCCCAAAAATGCAAAAAAAAATTGTTTCTTAAAAAAAAAAAAAGTCAATTCCTTGTGATTCAATGCCCTCCTTTGGGCATTTTACCAAAATTTCTTTGAATACTACAATTTATTTGCTGTCCTTGATAACAGCCCAGCCCAAGACTTATTAAAAAGAGCTTTACTGTTTTATGTCCTCTCAACTACTAAATCATGACTGCAACTTTAAATACAACCGGCAGGCAAAGCTTTTCATCAAGGTTATTTCCAGGAGATCGGCAGAAGGGCTCAGCCAAAGCTCAAAGGGCACGGCTGACGGGGGCTCTTTCCCAACGCCCACAACCCGAGAGCGCAGGGGCAGAAACCAGAGGCCAGGTAACGAGCAATTTGAGCTCACTAAGCGACTCTGAGCTGCTGGAAGGTTGCGATGGCTGCATAAAGCCTCAGGATGACCAGAGCCCTTGACTGCAGCCGCTCAGTCGCTCGGAAGGTGGATTTTTTGGCTAGAATGAGCCTGTTTGGGGATCCCCTGAGTAAAATGCCCAAGGAAAGGCAGACCTCTTCTGATGCCTGCCCCGCAAGTGCTGACAGGTACTCAGCCTGGGGGAGACTTGGACAACAACCACCCGCTCAGGACCCCATACTGCACGGATGGACACACCGGTCCTCCTCAGGCTTGCGGCTCCCCGCTGCTGAACGCTCAGAGCTGCAGGCTAGCCATCTGCCAGGGGTTTCCCAGCTAGCTGGTACTGCCCAGATTCCTCATACCCCCCTCTCAAAGACCTAACCACAAGGCTGGCCATGTTGCCATGAGCTCCCGTGGGGACAGGTTGGGTCAGGCTGGCAGCTTTCACATCTTTGGGCAGCAGCATTCGTTATTCACCATGTGCCTGACCCACCTTGATGACCAGCAGCGGGATCTTGTATGTAAGAGGCTGCTCCGAGGAAGACGTTTCAGGACTTGTGCTTTTTAGCAGAGAACAAAAATCTATCACAGCCTTGGGAGCACGAAGACGGCATGAGGTCCAGTCACAAGCAATGCAGCTGGGCAGGAGATATCTGCCCAGGGTTTCCAGGAAAGCAAGTAACCCATCAGCCAGGTTTCTGTAGGGAATTCACACCACAGCACAAGCCAAGCAAGGCCACTTCTTCACACTGTGAGCTAAGCAGGACTCATCACCTCCTGGGCCTCCTAGCTGGGAGGAGTTGCCTGAACCAAAGTATAAACCCGCACCTGGAAGTGGAACGTGAGGAGGACCAAAGAGGCTGTGCCAAGGACCTGGCTGGGCACGGCACGGGGACTCGCTGACCGATCACTCCGCAGTACATCTACAGGAAACGATGGGAGACAGCCCAAAGTAAACCACAGTGACAGCAAAACCACGAAACTGCTGCTTATATTGGGGACTTTTGAAAAAAAAAACAAAAAAACAAACCACAAAACCAAAACAAAACCTGAGAAGCAACACGTGCCACTGGAGGGTACCAAGAAAGGAACTGAACGTGTGCTAAAGCAGGTGGGATCTTGTGAGATGCGGCAGGTCAGGGATGGGGCATTGTCATCTTAATAACAGCGTTGGTTCTTTTACAGATTTGGTTCTTATTACTCCCTTCTGTTTCTTTGAGCTGTAAACACTTTCAAGCTGAACATGTTTTCACCCCAATGAAAATGGATTTTCCCATGATCACAAAACCAGGGAGGCTCCTTCCCAATCCCACACCTAAAAAAAACCATAAAGAAGCAGGGAACAGAAAACTTCTTGCAGAAATGCCTGTTTTGTCCAACAGGCCGCTTCCCACCACAATCGCCAGCTTTAATATACAACCGTGGGAAACACAGAAGTCCGCTTTGTGACAAAGACAATTCTTGACAATGTTCCTGAGGCTTCCCAGGAGGGTTATTCCCAAAAACGACAGACCACTGGGGTCAGGGTGGGGGG
>VZTL01019105.1:2219-24779 GCA_013400535.1 Scopus umbretta | reverse complement strand
GGGGGGAAGAAATCACGAAGGGCTGGAGGGGGCTTTCATTCATTACTCCTCCTGCATTTCTGACTGCCACAGCATTCACCCACAAAGCCACGCTGCACCAGCGGAGTCCCCAGCCCTGCCTGCAGCCCAAAAACTTCTCTGGTTGCCTTCTCCCCACCCTGGCTTGGTTTATCTTGTGCTTCGACACAGAAAAGTAGGTAAGAGATTAAAGAAGCGATTGCTAATTTTCATACAGGCATTTAACATCGTCTTTTTCCTCTCCTTTCCTCATCCAGGCTGCAGAAAAGCCTGGGCCAACGCACCTGGATGAGGGCTCCTGCCAGAGGTCGGCAGCTTGCAGGTCACGCTCATCTGTCGGTGCAGTCACGGCTCCAACCGCAGCACAGACACCGCCTGCCCCTTGAAAGTGCCTGGCAATATGGAAGAGCAAACATTAAGCGTGAAAGGGCCACAAAGGGACTTCCCAGGAGCACGCCGGCACAGCCTGCTTTCCTTCTGGCGACTCTGGATGCTCAGAAGTGACGGGACAGCCGCGAGATGGCCATGGGCGCACAGGCACTGCCACACGCGTCCTGTGCAGTCCTCCTCCTCCTCTCTCTCCTGCCTCTTGGCAAAGCTTTGGCTACAACGCTCCTCTGGAGTCTGGGATCTGTGCCTCCCCCCCAAATCTCAGCAGTATCTGCATGCTGGGAGGCCAGCAGGGACACAGTGTCTCTAAGGCAGCAGGAACCTTCAGGGAAGCAGTGTTTCCTCCCCACCCTGAAGGAGCAGCAACGGCTCCAGCTGGCACAGGCCAAGCTCATTGCTATGCACAGTGGGGCAACCCAACCAAGACGAAGCGCAAAGATTTCAGCTTCAAGGTCTCTCGTCACACCTGCATCACATCTGGTGTCAGGATAGGTTTGTTCAGGTAATTTGAACATTTGGCCAGGAACCAGGTATTTCCTCTGTAAAGCGCAATGAGGCATCCAGAGAGGCTTAAGAAGTGCACAAGGGGACTATAAGCCCACGTGAGCCTCGAGGCATGCAACAGCCACTCCAAAGCAGCCACTGCTTCCCACCTTCCCTGCCCCAATACATTTGCTGTCGATTCCTCTGGCACCAAGGACCAGTAAGAAGGTGACACCAAGTCTCAGGGGTTTTTTTGCTGCCTGGTCAACAAACAGGGACTCGGCTGGGGACAACAGCAACTACTGCCGCAGAAGAGCAACCCAACGTCTTAGCATAGGCTTGGAGCACCTGCTGGTGCAGAAACAACCTCCACCCAAGGAGACGGAGCACATGCCACTTCCTTGTGTGATGCCATCGCCTCCAAGTCACCAAGGATGCTACCACTCCAAAGGATACTACCGTGCTTTAATGTTTTAGAGACAGTGGACTTTTACGTGGTACAACAGCAGGCTGTACGTACTATACATATACACACACCGGTTGTAGTTAAAGCTTGTATATTTGAACAATACCAATGTTCCAAAAAAATGCACCAAGTCTTACAACAACAAAAATGTGAACAAAATCCAAGGCCACAAGTATAGAGAGGTATGTTTTGAGGACTACAGGTCACATGGAAATAAAAAACAGTGGTGGTGCAATGCAAACTTTATCCTGAATAGAGATAAGTGGTTAAAATGCAACTTTTCATTACCTCAGGAGCAAGATGGTGTTTTACAGAGACTTAACTTCCAAACTAAAGCAAGCAAAGAGAAACAAATGTGCATGCCCCTTTGGTCCTCAAATTCTCCTTCCAGTTGTTGAGCTAAAAGGAGAAAGAGTTTTACTCTGAACTTCAGGCAAGAAAGATTTAAGGCTTTTCAGCTGGATACATATACTGAACTGAGAAGTGGCAGTATCTGCTCTCAATCGTTTAAGGAAAACAGATGCCATAGAGTACTTTATAAATGTGCAACACATACCTTGTTTACGCTAGCAGACAAACACTTTTATAGCACCTAACTCTACAGAATCCAGGACAGAGGATATAGTAAAAGATTTTTTCCAGTAATGCTGTGAAGGTCATCAAGGTAAAATTAGCATGATTAACAGCAACCTCGTGTGCTTCTTTAAAGTTCTTTAGGCCCAAAGGAAATGTGACCAGACATGACTTTCATTTTGTTTCCGACACGGGTTGAAGCACGAGACAGGAATGTTGGTAAGATCGAGCTTGCCAGACCAGGAACTGCCTTTTAGGTTAGCATACGGAACATCTTGGATTCATATGTGGCAAAGCAGATAGGACTATGGGAACCTGCACTGTGGGCATCTGACACCCCAGCTGACATTTTATTTTTTAAGTTTTGCCTCCTGTGCTTCATTTGAGAAGGGTGGTTTGCATTTGCGCCTCATGTTTTCCCAATTAAGAGTTACAAAACACCCATTAAAACTGTAACAAAGTGTAAGAAGTCCAGCCAAGTCCAGCTGACTGAAACTTTTTGTACCAATACTGCCACATACAGATGTTGCCACACATACAGAAAAATGTGGTTTAATTCATTTTGATGGCCCTGGAAATGCTTTTCTCAATTGCTGTTATGAAATTCGTTGTTATTATTTCAGGTTACTGTGCCCTGAAATGACCTGCCATCAGGCAGGAGAGGTACGATGTGCTGCGTTCAGGATTTCAGTGCCTACCTTTGGTCTATCACTTACGACACGCAAATCTTGACATTCTTGAAAAGAAATCTTCATTTTCAATTTACCAGACTAGATTTAACTTTTCAGTCTAACCCATGGAAATCCAAGAAGGAAAGCTCAAGGTATAAATATCATTAAAAACCTCTTTGGATATCTTAGCACTTTGCAGACAGACTCTGGGGTTTTTTTCTCCCCTCTGTTAAAGTTTGCTTAAAAACAGTAAGAAACTGACAGTTGAAGTGGTCAGACATTCCGAGACACAGAGAAAAAGGTGCATAAAACCCCTTATTATTGAGATAAGACTGTGCCCCAAATAATTTAGAAGTTAATTCCCTGCATATTAAGAAGCTAGGAAAAATGTGGGGTTTTTAATTTCTCAAACAAAAAACCATGCACACAAAAAAGGAGGGTTAATACTAGCAAGAATATAAACCACCACCAGAGGTAACATCTCAAAGAGGTATAACATACATATCCAGATATTGAAACAGCCACTGCAGGACTCGTAATAAAATATAATCAGAGAGAATTCAGGACCATCTTTTTCAGCAGAGGTACAGTATTTGCAGCATAAGTGGTCCTACAAGGATCCACAGCCTTTCAGTTGTTTCCTCTGCTGTTCTGTATTTATTCTAATAAACATAACTATTTCATAAATATCCATTTCACTCCCAAGCCCCACTTCTCTCCTAACAGCAGTATACTGTGGATGGGAAAAACATTTCCAAAACCCTATTCATAGCTTGCAGTTCTGTGACAGCAGCATCATTGGAAATCCAGGAGGAGCCTACCTTACCGTTACATTTTTCATTTGCCATCAGAAGTCTTTTACTGCACAAAGACTATGACAACAATTCACAACGATTTAGTTTAAAAGTGAAATGTAGGAACAAGAACAGACAGTGACACTGGACAGAGCAATCTCCAGAGTGCATTTAGAGAATGACACAGTTTCAGCTCCTGATGAGCGTCAAGAATTCTTCACGGGTCTTTGGATCTTCCCGGAATACCCCCAACATTGTGCTGGTTACTGTTTTACTGTTCATTTTCTGTACCCCACGCATTACCATACACATATGCCTAGAAGAAATGAGAGGGGAGTCAATAAATCAGGCATACTCAAAGAAAGAAGTAATCCCACAGAGAGATGTTTCTTAACAGTCACATTAAATTCTGGGGAAGTGACAAAACCTCCATATCCAGAATGGACATCTGTCAGCAGTACCTCAGCTGTCCTTTACGGAAAGGAGTCACATTCCCAGCCCCCTGCCTTCTCTCCTGTGACCCTAGGAAAACCCCACCTTTCCAAGGCGCAGCCTGACCACGGGAACACCCAAGGTGGCTAGTCCCACGCTTTGCTCTACTTGAGGAAGCAGAAGGCGCGCCGAGGCAGAGCGCAGACCCAGCGCAGCCGGGACAGCTGACCGCACTGCCAGTGCCACGTCTCGGCAGCGGATAAGGTAGGCCCCCCCGTGTCAAACAGCTCCAAGCCACCAGGCCGTTCCGCTGAACGGGCAAGGGTGACTCCTGCCTGCACCCTGTCTCATAAGCAAGCCCAGCACGCAGCGACCGCAGCCAAAGAGGCAACACACAACAGCTCTGCAGCACGCCGCTGGAATCGCGGGCAGCCCGTACGCCGCCACGGAACAGCTCGGAGTGACTTACATAGCTTCAATAACCACTCCAACTCCAGCGGGCTGTAAGGCTTCTGTGATGGCTATTGCAATTTGTTTGGTAAGGCGCTCCTGGACTGAAAGAACAACAGGGAGTTCAGACGCAGTGTTAAATCCGACTAGCATCCACGCACTGCCGCCATCCGGGCAGCAACACTGCATCCTCGCTTCCAGGTGTGCCTGTTCCCCCACCCATCCCCACCCACACAAGTACTGCTCTTCCTAAATCAATTTTATTAGTATCAAGTCCTATCTTGTGCTTTGTACCCTGGAACAGACCTTTTATTTGCTTATTTCTACTGGGAGTCATTTTGCATTACACCTGTGCAGGAATTGCATTACCATGATTTGTTATAACAGCTCTTACGTTTCCTATTATGCAGTTAGATTTTATTGCTTCTCTATTTTCTTTCAGGTTTTATGTATTTGTTCACTGGCTTTACTGCTGCACTATTCATTCCCTACACACAATTTCTCTTTTTAAGGAAAGGAAATGGAGATTTTTTTTAAAAAAGAAGAGCAAATTAAGAGAGTCTATTGTCCTGCAAAGCTTTACTTCCTGCAGTTCTAGCACCCTCTGTTCACCAGTCTGACACCTAATGGTCACTAAGACTTCTGTTGCTAAGAACAGGCCAAATTTAACTGCGGGAGGATGAGAGCAGGGTGAGCGCAACTCAGGGCCTCAGTTCCTGCAGCTTCCTCCATTTCTCAGAGGCAGCAGGCAGGCAGCCTTACTTTGTCTCTTCAGACAAGAATTCTTGAAGGCATCTCTCAGTTATCTACAGGAGACAATCTCCAGCAGCATCCAACTAGTTTAGTTATTCCTGGCAGCTGTATCTTGTAGTACATTTATCTTCTGAATCAGTTACAGCCTACATCTATTTTCTTAGGCAGATTTTACTCCTCACTGGAAACACGAGGGCTAAGATGGCAGATGAGAAACACCTGTTGAAGAACACAGTGGTTTTCTTCACACTAAAACCTGCACAGCTACAGCCCACCCACAATTACCAGTACCCTGAGCTGGCTAGCAAAGGACTGCAGACCACAAAACCAAAAATTCATCCGTTTACCTTGTAATCTTCTGCTGTATATTTCCACGATCCTAATGGAGAAAGCAAAGAGACAATGTTAGACGTAGTCCTATCAAAGCATTGTCTGATCTTCACAGTTAACTTGACGCTATCAAACAAGACCACTGTACGGATCCATGTCCTTCCTGGAAATCTACAGGACATCATGCTGCTGCTCAGCCCCTGGCTGGCATTGCTCGAGGACTTCCCTTAGCGCATCACTGTGTTTAGTGACAGGTTCCCCTACCTGCCACCCCAGAGACTATTTCAGGGGCAAACCTGTCTCTCCTCCTCAGAGCTTCTTCCACTGGCTGTTACTTTTGAATTACTTGTACCACCACCCACTTGCATCACACAGTTGCAAGGGAATCCATGCCCAAAGACCAGTCCTTGAACTGAGGTCAGACTACCTCCTTGTGCTTCAATCTAAACCAAATGCTGTTTTAAGGACAATTCAGATATTGGGATTCCCAGAAAGCTACTGAAATTAAGCAGGAGATGTTTTGGATTCTTGCTTTTAACCACAGATTTAACTAAGAACAATGAGACAGGATTGTCTTTATTTAAAACAGATACTCTCCAGCCATATATCACACCATCCTTCACATTTCAGTGCAGAGATCACCTTACTTGCTCCTCTCGAACACAACTTCAAATTTAAGCCATTTGTGGGGCGATGCAAGTGATACTGCCATCATTTATAACCACAGTGCTATAACGCACACGTTTAAGAAAAGTCTTATAACTGCTCTGTAACTCAGCGAGTTATTCATGCCAACCTCAAATGCTTCATCACACGTCAAGTGGCCACATAAAGAAGTTGCTATAGAAAGCTTCAATGCCCATCTGGTCAGATTAGACAAAAAACAGACACTGGCTGGCAGCCTGGGGCATTAGTTACAAGAAACATTTCTGACAATGAGACTTGTCTGCTGTTTTGGAGAGAGAATTATATGCAGAAACTCCCCTCCAGAAATGAAATGGTTGTGTTACAGCTATTCTAAACAAAGCAACGTAACATTTAGATTAAATACATGGGATAGGAAACAAGCTGATGCTGAGATACTTTTTACACTGGTATTGCATATAAGTAGTCCTATAAGCACGTTTATGTAAAAACAGTTATTTGCATTAGCTTTTTCAAGCCTGAGCTTCAAATCCAAAGCAAGTTGTTTGTTTACTGAATACAGGTCATCCACAACTACAGAAACTCACCACATCAGGCTAATCCTATTACGAAAGATTAGGCCTACAGTACCAACAGCCTCACAAATCTTTGTTTGAACACTGGTTGCATTATATAGGGCATGAAAGGGAAGAACTATTTGGCCCACCAGTCTCTTCATGGTAAGCACTCAAAAGCAAGTGAGGACTGAGAACATTTTGTTATACAAGAATCTAATCTTTTCCTTATTGCAGTATATGGGAGTTTTACCCTAACTGGAAAAAGAGGCAAGATTTAACCTTTCAAGCACAGCGCAGGAAGCCTTGCGCGTATTCATGCATGTTTCTACACTGAGAATAAACAGTAGGAAAATCATACACTTCTAGCACCATGTTGCCACTTGCATTAAAAATCAAAGACAGTTTTGAGCTCCTTTCTACATCTGCAATTCACAGGTAACTAAAGACCAAAGCAAGCACAAATCAACTGATGCGTATGTCAAATAAGATCCTTAATCCTGCATTCAAGCCCTGCAGAAATGAAACCAAGTGCTAAAGACAGTCTCTTCAGAAATCCAACTCAAAAAAAAAAAAACCCTCGCCACTTCAAAAGATCCAGCCACACGAGTGCCAGCCAACACACAACACAAGCCACAAACTGCCACACAGACAACCCCAAGCGTAAGCAGCTACAGAGGGCAAAGTCTTTCGGCCCAGCAACAGCAGCGCTGTCAGCTCACAACCTCATCCTACAGTTTCAGCACGGAGCAACAGCCACAGGAAACATCTACCAAAAAAATTTAATGTTGAACTGCCTGTTTCTGCCTTTTAATCAAAGTCCACTCCTATAAGCACTGCTAGAAGACATGAAGACGGCCTCCCTGTAAGATGAGTTAACATTAGCAAAGGTGTGACCTCCAAGGGCCCTTCCACTTCCAAACCAAATTCACTGTTGTGCAAGCAAAGCACGGAGCAGAGCTGACTGACTGTAAAGCATTTTAGTGTCATACCCTACACATTTCTTACCCGCTAAGAAAACCCAGCAGGCATGCAGATTTACATGGCTAATTCTCATTACCATTACCGGAACTACAGCAAGATTAACAGACGTTATCAGGGAAAGTATAAGCAAAACCTATGTGGTCTTCCTGAACTACAGCCAATTTTTCAGATTTGTTTCTCAAAAGAGACACTTCCACTCCAGTCCTCAGTAATCTGCTTATTGAAGGGATCTACCATCCCCTTCCTCACCAGAACTTGTTATCACTTGATAACAAGACTCAGTGCAACAAATGATTCAAGGGCCCTTGCTGAGGAAAAAGCTATTTTACATAACAAATGGATTTCTCAAATGTATAACTGCTTTGTTTCTTAGGCTGAACCTTATCTATAAAAATTTACTCCAGGGCTCTCCCAGCAGGTCTCAAGTGAAAGAAAGAAATGCCAAATTTACACAAAGAGTCAAGCTAACAGATGAAAGCTTTAGATTCAATTTCTATTCACAGAACGTGTTCATTTACAGTTTGGAAGTTTGGGATTTTTGTTCTTATCGATGAACATACACACAAGTAGAAAATAGCTACAGATCCCAACTGGTTTTGCTGGCCTGCCTTAGAACATGACCAAATTCTCTGTTGCTCTTGCATTTGTGCTCCCTGCAGACAGCAATGCTTTCGATGAACGTACAAAAGTCTGCTGTGAATTAACAGAGCTCTCCAAGATTTATCTGTCCTCTCCACAAAAAAACATAATGCTGAGGATTGATCTAAATCCAAATCCAGGACACAAAGTGAGCTGAGCTTTAGAGGGGGGCCAGATTAGAAAGATTAGCACAGTTAGCACAGCTTGGAATCCTTTTTACAAATTAGCATCACTTTCATTACATTAACACTTACCTAGCAAGCTTGCTGAGGCCAAGTACTTGTTTGTTAGGAAGATAGCCAATATGTACCTAGACAGAGGAGAACAAGCCATTAACAGAATCAAAACCACACTTCCAAATGTATATGAAACTCATGCATAGAGAATGAGATGTGCATTTGCCCCAGAACTAACTCTGGAACAGTCCAGAAGTCCTAGCATGTGGGAGGAACATGCCACCATGCAAGCCTGAAAAATTGTGGAGCTAACGGAGGCCGTAAATGCCTGGTGAGGTCAGTGTCCTGGTGAAGAATAGGTAAGTTTTCTGAGGGGGAGAAAAATATCACAGCTCTTCAAGAGTCAAGGCTTATGTTCCAAGTCTCAGGAATGCTACAGAGTTCTGCTGCATTTGGCTACAAAAAGCAGTCTATTACTCAGCACAGCGCTGTTCATCTAAAATAAACACGCTTTTCTTTCAAGACCTAAAATGGATTTAGGGAGCGGGCAGGAGAGGGACTGTACTTTACTTCCAGTGAAAGTTCTGATGGCAAGAAATACTTAGCCACCAAAACCAGGCTGCACTTTCTGATTTCCACCCCCCGCTTTGGTAGTACCACAAATCACTGCATGATTAAGTCAACTTCCATCCTGCTCGAATATGGATTTGCTGAACATTCATACTGAACACATAGTCACACTAAGTTGGAATAAGTTCTTGAGAGAAGTGCTCAGATACAAAGGTAGGGGGAAAGCCATTTAGCTTCTTGTTAATAGAAAGCAACATAAACTACTGAATCCCAGTGGGTTTATAGTTTTAACAGATTATAAGCCAGCATTCGTGTCACTGTACCAGAGACTTGAAAAATTAGCCAAGATACAGTAGGGGAGCATCAGTGTAGGATTCTGTCTCAGCGCTTTGCCTAGAGGCCCCATCTCAGAATCCTGTAGTGCTGTACCTGCAATTAGAGGTACTACAGTGCACCTAATTACCTGGCTAACTTGCTCATTCCTATCACTTCTGTTGGGTAATCAACCCACTGACACCTGAAAAGACATGAAACATTTCAGAAAAAAGTAAGAGACATAACTTAGAAATAAGCGTTGAATCCTGTTCCCCATAGAGTATTTTTGTGAATTTAATTCCATCTAAGATAGAACTGCAAATACAAGACCTACTGGTCAATATTGCAGCCTGTTTGATGTACCCAACAGGAGAATGGTTAGTCTGAGAATATTTAGAGGCATACCAAGTCATTTAGCAGACCATTATACGAGCAGGACCAACTCGGTGTTTGCGAGGAGATTTCTCCAAACCACACAGGCTAAACAGCTAGATGTAAAGAGAACGCATATATTGCCACAGGAGTAACGAAGAGAATATACACAGTACGTGTAACCGAGAAAAACAGGCAAAATAGAAAGCTTGCACAGAAAAAGAAGTTACCTTGTTTTCCAGTATAAAATACTAGCAGTAAGAAAAGAAAGCAGATGAAATTGAGTTGACTCAACTAAAGAAATGGCTGGTTTCTGTCTGGGTATTTTATTTTTGGGAAACTGTTTACTCGGAACACATGTGGTACTGATCGAATTTTATAGCCAACAAGCACTGGCAACTCTGGCCTGTGGGTACTTTAGGTAGAACAGACTGATCAGAATGACTCGTGCTGCTATGGGAGTGAAGGGGCCAAGATGTGCAGAAGGGACTATCCACTCTGAACTCTTCACCACCTTTACAGCAGTTAACTTGAGAATTTTTGTTGTATTTTTAAAGTTGTTGGCATCACAATTTCAACACCATCTGAAACACCAGCCCCTTTCACGGGAGTCCCAACCTAAGCAGCCTCCTGCTAGGCAGTTTTGACCACCCCCTCCCTGACCAGGCTTGCTTATTTAAGACAGGGCTGCTAATCAGGAGTTTGTTCCACTCTCGGGGGGTTTCCCCAAGATAAATGTGCACTAGATAGCTCTGCACCAGCAGCTAAATCCGTGACAGAGCCAGCGTGCAGGGTGAGCCGGTTTAATATCAAGATGTCTGCCCTCAAGGCTTGCTGCTGCTTCACGAAGAGCTTTGATATGAAATGTCAGAAACCATTAGATTACTTAGACTAGGAAAGGTTGAGCATTGTATTTTAGGAGCTTAAATCCAAATAAAAACTCACATTAAGGAGGTCTTCCTTATTTGTATTCTGAAGATTAACTGCTAGAATCATAGCTGTAAGCAGTAAATACAGCTTTAGAAGCTTTGTAGTTACAGCTACAGAGTCTTTTACATGTACTTTAGGTCTTTTATTGTGTATTCCCACATTTGTTTTGTGAGGAAGAGTTACCTTTCCAACAAATGGAACGAGGTGATGCTCACACAATGAGAACATGTCTATGTCCTTCACAATTACCATCTCATCATGATCTTCATCAAAGATGGCGCCATTCAGAACATCTGAAATTAAACATTTGCATTAAAAAAATGCACAAGCATGGAAGGTTCTTCCAGCCAGTGTCTGAGAAAGCTTGTAGCAAGAGCATAGCTCCTCAGGAACTACAGATTTTAGGGTTAAGGTACAGGGAGCAATTAAGGAGCAACATTGTACGTACACTTTGTATCACATACGATCACACACTGGCCACAGTGCTATGTCAGACTACATGCTGCACCAGAAGTCAGCCTATAGCATTTTATTTAAATAATAGTTTGAGCCCAGGTTAGAAAGAGTCTAGTCTTTGTAGAATTACTGACATCTTAAGATCAATTAAGACTACAGCTGATAAAGCCAGTGCTGAGGAGAGCACACCTCAAAGTGGCCTTCCAGTAGTGCTTCCACACACCGCAAGCAAAGCTGAGCCTCAGGTTTGAGAAAAGCTAAGCCACCACAGCAGTTTCTTCAAACACTTCAACACCAGCATTGCTACCTTCGAGGAGGCCTTGTGCGCAAATAAGACACTGTTATTTCATCCTGAAGCACGCCAGCCAGCAGCTGTTTAGGCATACACACAAGTCAAAGAGACAGATCTGTATTGACAGATCAGGGGAGAGATTTGCTGTCCTGAACTGACAGCAGGCATGCATATGCATACTCCGGCCTAATTCTGCACCTCAAGAGTTAACAGAGAGTTGAGGTAGAGAAACCACAAAGATAAAAGGAAGGAAAGACAGCTCAGTAAGGAAAGGAACATACAATGTGACGCTTTGCTAGTCTCAGAGCTCAGCGGAACAGATCCTCAGTTGATTTCCCAGATTTAGCAGTACCCTGACACGTCCTCAAGCAATCCTGATACAGGTTACAGCAGATCACTGTAGTCTCCACAAAGACTGCAGGCAGCTGGACCATGCTCAGAGAGCTGAGAAGTAGAAGAACCTTTTGAAGGACAAGAGAGAGGAGCTGTATAGAAGAGAAAACCAGCTGTACAGAAGGGCTGATAATCAGAACAAGGAACTCTGCAAACAAGTTTGCTTGAAGCCACACTGACTACTTGGAGTTACTTCCAGGAACCAAAGTCACATACACCATGGCCAGAAGGGGAACCAGGATGCTCAGGGACCGCCCTGCTTCATCCACAGCGCAGCTCAGCACCTGCAGTGGTACACAAATCTAATAGTTGTGTCTGCTCTGCTTGCCTTTATGCCTTCCCCTGACACGCACGTACACCTAATGGCCACCATCTGTTGTCGATAACGTATCATCATCATGGAGCATTTTAATTTCCTGCTTGCTATCAGCACTACACAGGTAACCCTGGAAACGGTGCGCAAGATGTTCTGCCTGCGACGCACGTTCTTTCCCGAGAAGGGCTGGCAACCTGCAAGACAGCAAGGCTGAACCCCAGAAGGCTTTTGATCAGGTCAGAGAGCGGGAGTAAGGGGCACAAAAGAGGCCAGGAAACTACTCTGTGAAGGTACATAATTTTGTTCTTCAAATTTCAGAGTCTAATTTACTCCAAATACTGCTGGGGAGGATTCTGATTACATGGGGAGCATCATGTAGTTGTATAACTATGAATTCAGCCAGGAATATCCAGAATCTGAAACAAAGCAGGCTCAGAGAAGGGGGAAAACAGAGCAGCCGTCCGGGTTCTTAGTTCCTTCCCGCAGCATTCTGCAGATGTGCCACTTCTACAGCAGAAAGGCAAACACTGGTTTCACAAAACCTGCTGCTATGCCCAGCATTATTAAAGCAAAATCCAAATGGATCCAAGAAGCATCTCCAGAGTGACTGCTGCTGTTATTAGACCACCAGCTTGGCTCACACCAGCCTTGCCAGGAGCATATCAGAGCCCGATGCTAGATATGGATTTACGTCAGCACACTCGAAGCAGACTGTTCAGAACAATCATAAATGGCCATATTCTCATTAAGAGTCATGGTAATGTGTGACAGTGTAAGGCCAAAGCTACAACAGAAGGTACTTCAGCCATGAAGTCTCATATATATGTATAGACACACTTATTCATGTATAAAATATATATTAATAGATCATTACAAACTTTATCTAAGGAACCTAACTCTGTCATTGGAATCCTGAAGAGCCACGTTGTATCATGGAGACAGCCATTAGCCCCATTTTAAAGCTGGGGGAAAAAGAAGGTTAAGTGATCTGTGAAGTACCACGCAGGCAACTTCAGGAACAAAATGCATCCTTCCCATGGCTAAAGCCAAACAGAAGCACAAAGGTCACCCATCCTTCTTGCATACCCCCCCTCTTAGGCTACAGCCCAGAATCACAGCAGTTTGGGCAGCATCCCCCTCTCAGCCAAGGGAGTTTTAGAGCTGTGTAAGCAAACAGAGCTTTGCATCAAGAATATAACTGTAGAGCTGTGGGATGCTTCGTGCTTCTCATTTATACAGGTCTTACCAATTTTGAACTTTAGATTTATTTAATATTATCAGCAAGTTGCAGCCAGATCACAAACTGTACCTGCTCAGCTGCATAGCCTCTGCAGTTGTGCCCGCAGCACGGCGTGCTGATTTTAAGTCAGCCCCAGTTACTCCTTGAGAAGGAGGGCCAAAGCCCATAAAGGCAGAAACAAACAAGCTGAGCATTTAGCCCCTCCGATAACCCTTTCACAACTGCCAGATGATGCAGGGACATAAGGTAAAACAAACTGTGAGACTGAACGCCACTACCTAGGTAAATGAGTAAAAATTTACTGAAGTAAAAACAGCCATGGTGTTACGACAGTGCCCCGGTCACTTCTATCCTGCTCCAGTCCCTCCTGCTCCCACTTCACAAGCTTGTTCTCCTGAAAATAAGCATAGCTTGAAGCCTGCCTATCCCTATACCTCCCCCTTTGAAATCCAAGCCTTGTGTTGACAAAAGAAGAGTTAGGGAAGAGTAGCTGTGACAAGATGGTGTGCTATGTCCCACTGCAGCACTTGTTTTCAGTAATTACACAGGAGAGACTTGTTTGGCAGAGACTCAAATGCTTTGTGCAGGGAGGCAATACCATTTTATCTAACTTTGCCTGCCTTTTTTTTTAATTAAAAAAAAGTCATTCAGTTTGCAACAGCATCAAACAGGGCCCTGACAAGCTCAGCCTGCATCCTGCAGCACATGTTCTGGAGAACTTAACGGAGCTAAAGAGACAGAAGGGGAAACAGGGCCTCAGACTAACCAGGCCAGAAGCAAAGCTGGGAAAAGAATGGGAAAAGAGGCATGAATTTGTCATTCTACTTACTAGAGCACACTGCTCGCTTCACTAACTTGATTTTGGTTTCCTCACTTGGAGGCCTCAAAATGCTTACTCTTGCCACTCAGGGCAAGATCCAAGTCATGTTGTCCCTCCCCAGGCCTGTCCCAGCTCACACAGAGCCATGTGGCTGTGACACTGGCTGTGTCTCTCAGCTCTAAAATACCCACCTGCCCTTCCAATGCAACTGCAGCTTTTCCATCCCTTCTTCCTGCAGCACCAGGATCTTCACAGCAAAAGCATGGAAGTCAAGAGGGCTTTTAGAGGGAAGGAGGGCTAGAAGTAAATATTGCTAGCTTGGTTTCCTGACAAAGCAAGGCACCCGCAGCTCAGATGGGCTCCTCCTCTACAGGCTACTTTTCCTTAAAACAAAAAGGAAATTCTTCCTCTCAAGCGAAGCAACGCTTTTACTCCCTCCAGGTACCACCTACATAGTCATCCACATCGGTAGGATAGGACTAGCGTCTCCTCTGCCAGCAAGAGGACAGGCATGCTCATTACATCGTCCCTCGGCCTCTCGGAGCCATACCTCCCCTCACTCTGCTTTAGTCAGTCGCAGCTGTGCTCAAGCGCTGCCACCAAGCCCTGTCTCTAAGCCAAAGGAGACTGCAAATAACACCATTTTCATTCTCCACCACCCCAGAAAAGCTAAGGGAATTTACTGCTTAAGTCCTTAAGCCTAGACACATCGTGTTACTGAAGGGCTAAGATTTTTATTAAAATATATGGCTGGGAGGCAGGGAACAAGAACAAACATGAGGTGTACAGTCGGGGCACTCTAGATTATTCCAGCTGATTTTTTCTTCAGCCCAGAGTTCAAGTCCTGTTGTAGAAACTTCAGTGGGCTGTTAAAACTGAACAGACACCTCTGCTGCAAGTTAACTCCTGAAACAGAGCAGAATTAATTCTCCCCTTTATCTTCAAAAAGAGTTGATAAAAGCAAAAAAATCAGAATTGGATGAAGACCGAAAGACCTTTCACGATTTTGCGTCAGAGCTAAGCAAAAAGACCTGTTGCTATAGAAACTATTTGCATGGCTTTAATGTGACACAAAAAAGCAAAAGCACCTCTGGCAACCGAAGAAGCTAGAGCCCACCCGGCAGCTGGCTCAGTAGGTGAAGGGAATGAAGGATGGCAGCACGCTGCAGAGCAGCGCTGCACCAGCTCCACAGCACTTAGTGTCCCATTTTTACTATGCCTGGGAAACAGGAGACTGAAGTGACACAGGTTGTTCTCACTCTGAGTTAAAATACTTCCCCATGGTGTTAAGTTGCCCCACTGCTCCACTTCAGAGGACTTTGACTGAGGATTGTTCACTTTCAAGAGGATGAAGGCAGTCTCAGAGATTTCCCAACACTGTCCCTTGAGCTCATCCATCTGGCAGAGACACAAGGCACAAAGTTCTCCCGATACCCATTACACAGCTCCAGACTGTCCTCACCAACACCCCCTATGCTCTCCATGGTGAGCTGTAAGTCCCAGAAGTTGCAGCAGACAGCTGAGACCATCATAGGAATGGGTTCAGGTTAAGGGATGCAGGTGTCCTATGAGAGTGGTGGGGCAAGTCACACCATACCAATGCCCATTAGCTTCAATGAACTAAAGTACAGGCCGAGGTCAGATACCCTCTGCTCTCCCACGAACAGACCGAGTTGCACCAACACCAGTGGCAGGAGACCTTGCATGAACTCTGAACAGGTCATGGTTTGGAGGGTACTCCAGAGCAGCAGTGCCATGAGCCAGAGACCAAAGGCTAACCATTCATTAAGGTATGTGGGCAGATACCTTTGACTGTATTTCTCAGGAAGACTTTCCTCTTGATCTGAAGACAGTTGTAACTTGACAAGAGCAGGAGGCATGAGCTACCAGCTGAATGCATGGTAGGGAAGCCTTCTGACTACAGGGTCAGAATTAAACCTGGAAGGAAATTGCTATAAAAAAGCCCTTCAGTTGCTTCTGGGTAACCAGCAAGATGTAAAATCAAAACTGAAATTTTTTATTTATTCATGTAATGACACCTCAGGATAACTATTAGAGAAGATATTCCAGACAAGAAACAAGAAAATTATTGCAGCTTTTCAGTATTAAAGAGGTACCAGGAATTTGTTACGCATACAGAGAAGAGAATCAAGCCACAAAAACTCATTCATATAAAGAGACTTTGTACTGCTGCAGAAAGTTGATGACTCCAGGTTGCTAAGAAAGGGGGTGGTCTGGGTATGCTGTTTGCTTCAAGAAGTCTTGAAGAGCTCTAGAAAGAGGTGCAGTCTAAGATGCCACATTACTATTTAAATATAGGCAACAGAGCTCAAAAATTGTAGAGGAAGTCAGATAAGCACTGTGTGGCTTCCTTGCAATAACATACCTTCCTAAAAGGAACCAAGAGAAACATAAGAATTTACAAGTTTGACATATTTCAGATTTTATCACCACTACACCAAAGGACTAGAAACAGACATTCGACTTCAGACAGGAACATTTGCTTCAGACATAAATCCTAATTCCTCAGTTACCAGAAGAGAGGTCAACTGGATGTGTACTAAAGGCAGATTTCATAAAAGCAAAGATGGAGGAAAAGCATTATTGCTATTCAGCTAATTCTGGCCATCATTTGTACAGTTTCATTTATTTTCCTGTAAGACTTTCCATGTTGCAGTGAGAGACTCAAGTCTATTCATTAGAGATCAGCTACTGCAGACTCTCAGATGAAGCTAAGATTAGATTCTCGAAGTTGTCCTCTGCCAGGAGGTTTATTAATATGAGGGAAAGCAGGGTTATGGAGATGCTCATTAAAATGTATCAGGATTTTCAATAACCATTTCAGCATCTCATGTCACAGAAGGTGCTGAAATTTCTTTCAGAAATTGAAACAAAGGAAAACCAGAGAAGATGAAACAACACTTTGGAAAAGCAACACAAAGAGATCACAAGTCTTTAACAGTTAAGATCCAAGAGGTTAAGACATTTATTAAATTCCCAACAAAACCTCAAACAAACTTGGTGTTACTTGAGCATTAATGGGCAGGGGAGATCATCCTGGGAAGTCCTACAGTCCTAGTTGCCAGCAGAAGTCTCAGTGCATGGCGTACCTGTTTCAGCACAGTAGGCTTCACTCGCATGGGGGCAGAGGTTGAGGACAGAAGCCCCCCCCAAGAACCTTACTCTGAACAACCCTGTATCTCCCACCCTCTGGTTTACAGAAAACAAGCCATGGCCATACCACAACAGTGCTGATGTTTAAGGTATAATAGGCTAGACTGTTGCATCTATGAGAAGCAAGAGAACTAGCAGTACCTTGTTTCTGGGAAAGAATGAAGTAACTCACCAGCTCTTAGCAAAGGGCAGTGCTGCTGATCAAACAGCCTTGTTTGTTTAAGGCACTGCCTTGTCTATTTTTATGTAGCAATGCTTAGCGCCTCTCATCCACAGCAAACCGAGTAGGCTTGGAAAAAATTTATGAGCTTACACCATTGCTGTCATCTGTCAAAATACCAAATCCACACAGACAAGAAGATGAAGGAAAGAGTATTAAGGTTGCATTTTTTTCACCCTTTACCACAGGAAAACACATAAACTAATGAGAGAGGAAAAGCAACATACACACATTTCAGCAGGTGTTAATCTACTCTGAGACCTAATGTGTTGTTGTTTGCTTTAAAATAAAAGCTGCACAGTAGAGTCACTCACCTTCCAGGCAAATAAAGCATACATGCAGCCTTTCAAACCACAGAGGTTCAGAAAGCAAAGTTATCTCCTCCCAATATTTCAGGTTTTCGTTTTCCTACTAAACCTGCTGAAAAGACAGCTGAACCTGCCAACATACCTACCAGAAGTGTCTTCCAGCCTTTATTCGTGTAACAACTTTCACCATTACCAGCAAGTACACTGTTTATTGAACGTGCTGTTTTGCTTGGAGTGCTTATGGATTATGAGAACAAGTTAACTTCCTACAGCAGATGCAGGCACCTCGTTCAACCCTGTGCCTAATGTTTCCTACTGGATTATACAATCAGAACCAACTCCTTTATGATTTATCTTTGAAGCTAGCATCACTGACACTTACTGACCCTGTTTCTGTAAATTATCAGTTAGCTCTGCTTAGCAAGATTGATTCTGAAGTCTTCAGCTTCAGTTACAAGTTAGTATTTTCTGCAATGTTGTATTTCCATTTATGCATTCATTTCCTGCATTTGCACACACTTGTGCTTTGTAGTATTTAGATATAGACTCACAGATTGCACCTCCAAGTGTGACATTAAGCCTTTAGTAAAGGGAGGGACAGATCTCAAGGTTTAGTCCTTGTGTGGCAGGCAGTTGCCTGAACCAACTATAAGAAAGCTAAAGGCAACTGGCTATCAGCACTCCTGCTCACCTTTATTAACCAGGAGGACAGGTTACTGTTTTGTAGTATAATTTACTCCCAGAAGTATGAAGCTGATAGATCTGACCCTGCAAAAGAAAACATGTTCTTGGATACTCGTGCAGAAGCACTGCACGAAACTGAAAAGTAAAACTTTTGATATCTTGCCTGCCTGCTCTGCCTTCCTTACCAATACATTAAGAGGCTTCTGTTGTAGTGGCTCATACTCTACACAGATGCCCGAGTGTGAACTGCTAGCATTTTTTTAATCTGGTCCCCAGGTGGATTTTATTTGAAATCACTGGAGGCATCCTTGCTACTCCAATGGAAGTTTGATGACTAGTATAGAGGAGTGAGATCAATATATTTGAATACATTTTGCCACAGAAAGAGGTTGAGGCCTTTAGTAAAGCCAGGATTAATGAGAGAAAAGACATAATCTAGACAGAACAGAGAGCACCAGATTTAGGCATTTAGCAAGTAAACTCTACTAATGGCTGTGAAATACATTACTGACCAGCTGCAGAACACAGATAGCAAAGATGAATAAGGGGTAAAGCAGGAACACTGTTGCTCTACACTGTCAAAAACAAGCTAGGAAATATGCACACGACGGAAGCTGGAAAGCAGAATCAGCTTCTCTGCTACTCATATAAATCTGAATGGAGAGAAGGGACAGAGTTTAGATGTAATCTTCCCTACAACACTACAAAATTAAGCTATGGAAAGGACAAAACTACAAATACAATCGGGTGTCATGGAACCAAAGTGACACCAGGAAAGGTGATCAAATGTCCAGCACATTTAACCATGCGCCAAGTGTTTTATGTTCTCAGACACACAGTAACCAAAAAGATCCAGCAAATAGTTTGTTCTTAAAGGTGTTATCAATCAGGGTTCAAAAAGAAAAAAAATACTATTTGCTGACTCTGCTGAAACCACACATCAGCTCAGCAGCTTCCAAAAGCTTTACAGGTTCCTTAGACCAAACTCCCCACTCGCACCACTCGGTCCTCTCCTGCCATGCCACCACAGGGGACAGATGGCTGTGGGGCAGGTAAGGCCATCACCCCTCACCATACCCAAAAGCTTCCAGCAACCTGACTGCACTAAAAAGCGTTCAGTGACAAGTAAGAACAAGGCACTACCCAAATCACTAACCCCCGAGAACAGTGGGAGCATTCAGAGCAGTCAGGTAGCTTAAGTTTGTGACTAACCACGTAACTGCCATGTTCTCGCTTACAGCGGGTGAGGCTTAAGTCAAGCACATTAAACACCATAGACCTCCTGCAGGGTACTTCAACTTTACACTCCCCCAGCCTTCACTATATTTCATAATTTGGGAGTATATCTATTACATCATTTTTTGTGTTCCTGTACCAAAAATTAAAATGCCATCAGAAATGAACTGCTTTTCTCCTGCCTACCTAAAGCAGAGACTCAAGCAGACAAACTCAGAAGGCTGATATGAAAGTCTGTAGCCGTACTAACATTCACTACCTTGGCTTGTGCCTTTGTCACTCTTCTGTGGCTGCGCAGTCTGGCAATGTTTCCACACACTGGCAAGGGTCGTGAGCTCAGCTGGGGCCAGCTGAAGCCAGGTGCCTGTTGCAACACACCTTGCTTCTAGCCCTGCGTTCGTACAATCGCTACCGAGGACCCCATCATTTCACATCTGTCTGCTATCTTTGCCTGTTGGGGAATAAACTTGAACACACATCTCGCATCCCACAAATTGCTTTAACCTCTGCCTATCCGACGGTTCCACATAAGGAACAGAATAAGCTGCAAAATAAGCCTGAGAAAACAAGAAGTCAGGGCTGCTTTGTTGTGGTTTTTAGGGTTTGGGGTTTGCTCCCCCTGCCCCCTCTGCTTTTACAAGCCAGTTCCTGGTCCAGTCCACAGCCTAGCTAGGCAGGCAGAATTAGTATTAGTATAGCCAAGCAAACAGCACACCAGCAGTCCCACAGCTAGCTTGGTTCCCAAAGACTTTCTAGTTGTTGGCTCTAGGTTTCATGACGCCTTTAAAACTCTTCCAAGTGGAAGTTACTTCCGTTATCAACTCTCCCAGCCAACTCCTCATCCATTAGTCATTTTGCTAGCTGCTGTGGACTTGTCCTTCAGCTACAGCTCTTTCTTCTGTTTGGCTAGTAAGAGTGGGAAGACTGGAAGTTGGGCATTGTGTAAGAAGTGAGTAGCTGGGAAGTAAAAGCATTCCCCACCTGACACAGGGAGGGATGTGAAGATCACAGCTTCATTTTATTTCCTAGAAAGAAAAGAAAAAAGCAGTCCAAGAGTACAGCACCTAGCAGTGAGACTCTCTTGCATGTAATACATCTCTCTCCCAGGTATGGACATTCAGGGGAGGGCATCCGTCCAGAACTACCCTGCTTGATGATATGTGAGAGATTGGGACAGACTAACTGGGTCCCAGAGAAACCACACTGGAACAGGAAAAAGGCTATTAAAAAAATTAAAGGCATGTGTGGCTCTGCACACAAAACTGGCAGCAAGAGAAGACTTAAGATGGGCAGCAACCTCATCTAGGTTCAGTCCAGGAATTCATGCCCAGAAGCTATCACTAAAAAATCCTCCTGCTAGAGACTGGTGGGGTAACTGAGAGACCTCCTGTGTTTTACAGCAGTAGAGAGATACACAGAGTCCCCAAACGAGGAAAGTTATTCCCAGTAGACAAAAAGGACTATTCCGTGAGACCCTACAAAACCTCATCTCAAGCACACCATGCAGGAGGACTAAATGAAGAGAGGAACAAGGATGGCCACTGCAGCCCAGAGCCTATGTCCGGATGTGAACCTGAAAACCTGGTTTGATCTGAAAGGCAAAACAAATGCCAAGGCAGAAATGCTGTTCATGGGGGAAGCTAGGACACAACATGGGTGCATGAGGCAGCACATGAGCTGGCCATGAGTAAGTTAACGCTGGAAGTTATAGCCAATCTGATTTCAGAAGAGTCAACAGCCAAGAAGTGACAAAAACTAAACAGGAAAGCCAACCTTTAAGTTGAAGATCAGCACACTTACGAGAAGGGCTCTGACATGTTAGCAGGAAGCTCCCTGATGCCTGCGATCAGTTCGGTTCAGCCTTTTCATTCAGCTGCGACATCCTGATGAAGTTCTGGGGCACTCCATGCACCAGTGCTGTGCTCTGGAGAGCTGAACACGCCCAGCTCCTTTCTGATTCACTTTCACAGGTCCTCACTGACATTGTTTGCATCCCTTATGCACTAACAAGGACTTGCCTTTTACTGTAAGAGGGAGTAGAGGGGGGAATTCCCCAGCTTCCCAAGCCCTTTTTTACTGTTTGTACTGGGTACAGTGCTCAGTGGAAAGGCTGAGAAGAGGAAAAGCTGATGCAAATACTAAATTTTCAAGCAGGATTTACCTGGCACTGCAACCAGGAGACAACTTTGGAGTTGCTGGTGATGAGAACAAATCCCACCCAGTTCCTCTCCTCCTGCACTTGGGGGGGCCCGCAGCCCACAAGCAGGTAAAACACACCTGGGCACAGGGATGTGAACCTGGGGTACCCCTCTACACCTGCATTCGCTGCAGGGACCCCGAGATGGGGCAGGGATCTCCCCCATCTCCTCCTTTCTCCTTGCAGAAGTGAGTTATTGCTTCCTCAAGTTTCATTCCCACCTTTGGAAAAACCTCACCTGATGAAAGCATCAGCAGAAGAGGACCTTTTCGGAGAGAATTCAAGCCACCTACACCTGCTAATAGCAGCAAGCGTTCCTACGCCTTCCGAACACAGCCTAGCTCAGCTGGGGATGGAGGAAAGCATGATCGACCGGTTCCTACGCCAGAGCTTGAAAAGTTTACGCTAGAAGAGGGAAAGCAAAAGCACTTGCTCAGTTCACTGAAACCAGAAGCCCAGAAGTTTATGGCAGAAGGTGAAGTTTAAGGGACGTACATCGGGGGAAGGAGAGGACGGAGAGACCCCGAGGTACAGGCGCTTCTAGCGCTGGGGACTCCCCGGCCAGGGCCATCAGCCGGGCGGGCAGGGCAGTGGCGAAGCCCCTTTGAAGAAACGAAGTGGGAAAGGGGAAAGGCAGCCCCACGGCTCCCATGGAAGCAGCCGAGCCCTCCCCGGAGCC
>VZTL01019103.1:67751-84653 GCA_013400535.1 Scopus umbretta | reverse complement strand
GGGGCGCGGAATCTACAATCTTTTCCTGAATCATCTTTGTTACTACACATGTAAAGAAATTATTCTGCTAAATTATCCATTGCAAGTTGAGAAGCAAAACATTCTTCTGTATTTCTGGTATGCAAGGAAGACAGCACTAAAGCAGAGTATAGTATTTCTAGTGATGCCTCCTTACTATGCACTACTGCCAGATCTGTTTTGAAATTTGAGCCCCAAGAAAAAAGGCGTCTGTACAATTCTCTCCCCTGCTCATTTCAGGCAAAAGGCATGCAGAGCAGATTTTATCTGTGTTAGTGAAACACAGCATGGACCAGTAACCATTTTCTGACAAACTGGAGCTCGTTTGCTCCAGCTGAGGAAACAAGACTCTCCTTCATGGAGAAGTCTGGTTACAAATAACGATGGCTCACTCTGTTTTCCTAAGTGTAAATTAGAAATTAATTGTCCATCTCAGGCATCCAAAGACAAATACGATATTCCCAGGTATGCTGGCCCAGATGTGCACTTCTCTCCACCTTTGAACTGCTGTGCTGGTGTGAGAAATGCCTAATCCTGCCATCATCCTTGAGGAAATTAGCCAACCATTATTAGAGGAACTGTAGCCTGCTGCGTGCAATTTCAAAGTTGTCTATGCAACTCTATCTGTGCATGCTGCTCCTCCTGAGGCCCTTTTCCAGTCCACAAGCCCTTTCAAGTAGAGTAAGGCCTATCCCCTTTTGCTTTTGTGATGGGACCGATAACCCAACAACTCCCTAACTGCATCTTCCAGCTCCCGATCCCAGCCTGCCTAACAAAACACTTGGCACCTGCAAACATTTTCCTTCAGGAGCCTGCAGAGAAAACCTTCCATTGTGCCACAGAATGAAATCAAAGTAGGATTTATTTAGTTGGGAGGAATTCAAAGAATTAGTTTTAAAGAAACAGAGACCTAAGCCTACCCTTTTACCTACAACTTGGAATTTCCTCCGAGCAGTGGGGAGATGTAATTTAGACTCGGTACCTCCCTGTCCCGCAGGGAAGCAGAGTACAGCTCGCTTGCAGAGAACCTGCTTTCCCTGCACGTCAGCCCGCAGCAGCTGATGACTGACGCCCTCCTCCCCTTGCATAAGGTCAATTTTCTAATAGATCAATGTCTCTCCATCTTCTCCTCCTCCACATTGGCAAGATGCCCTGTCATCCAGGCTGTGGTTGAGAAGTTTCTCCCCACACCTGGAAGCTACACTGAAGAAAAACCACATTGCTTAAGCCAATGCTCCTGCCTGCTTCTTCTACCAAATTCCTCGTGTTCAAAGCCGTGTAATAGTCTCAGACAGACTGATGGTCATTTGAGATGCATACAAAATGCGAGCTGGAAAATAAGCATATCCATCTGAGCAGCATGCAGGCATCCTGTGGCTGGGCATTCTGGATCTAAACACTGAGAATTACGGGGTTCCTACACCCACACTCAAAAGGGGCAGTAACAGGGCTGCAATTAGAACACAGTCATCCGAACCTCTGCTCTATCTGCTGCAATATGCAGCACCGCATCGTCCTTAATTTTCCATATGTTAGAAGGTCTGAAGTTAAAAGGGAACTACCTGCTTAAAATTATTCTGATTAGGAATGAAATTCCACATCAAGTTTTAGAAAGCTTCTAAAATCTCCCCCTCCTCAAAAGACATATATAATTAAAAGCACAAACCTCTGCCGATTTTATTACTGAATTTGTCAGAAAAGTTATGAATGGTATTTTGCAGAAGCGGTAAGACTAGGTGATCTCCTGCAGTCTTCTCTGACCTGAATTAATCTGTAACATGTACTGTGAGATCATACCTTAATCCATAAGCAAGTAAGAAACACTCATACATTTTACTCTGCATTACAAGAGAACAGTTCTCTTGCAAACAAATACTGAAAGTCTTCCAACAGTATCTTCTCTTAGTGAGAGGCGTTCATCGTAAGTTTAAGCATACTGAAAAAGACAGTAATGGGAAAAGTTACATGCGGAACATCCCACACGACATGAGAGGTACGTACCCAGAACTAATACTAGTTTCTAACCAAGGCACAAAGCACCACCAATGACATCCAAGTCTTTATCTGCTGCTAATTTATCTTAACCTACGTCAGACCCAGCCTAATCAGCTGAAGTTTGGCAGTGAGATGAAACCAACTTTTAAGAGCACAGCTCTACCATTTTCCCTTGTCACAACCACAGCAGTATCTTGGAAAACGGTTTAACCACAAGACTATCGCTGCCTGCACCAAGGTACTGCATGAAAGACCTGCACATTGCTATGTATCCCTTTTCCACACTCCCATGAATGAGGGGGACAAACACTTCTCCTGCCAAACATTTCCTTTGCTCTTTAACAGCTGGATATGTGTGCAGCATATCACAAGTACTAAGGAGGATGAAAAGGCACAGGTAACAATCTGATGCTTTAAGTGTATCTGTGTAAGCAGTAAGGTTGGAAGGCAACAAGTCAGTTGAGCTAATTACTTCAATTCATGCAGCAAGCTATGCCACGTATTATACGTGCTTCTTACTCATACTTAGGCGTTTTTGATTGAGTTAGCTGTCCAAAAGGTGGCTCAACAGGCTAGGTTATAACAAATAGTTTGGCGTGCAACGCTAATAACACCCCGTATTGGTGTCAGAAGAGGATACTGACAAATGACTTCACCCAGGAAAGTTGTTCTGGCCCCCATTTAGTAGAAAGCAATCATTTGACACTGTCTAATGACCTTAATCAAGCTCTGAACCTTTGTTGCTGTATGTCATAGCAAATGCTTAGCATTTTCAGGTCCAAAGTGCTTGACTACACATTGCATATTAAAAACAAAAGACCTTAATTCATTAAAAATAGACTCTCACGCTAGATTAAGTTCATTTGCTGGTCTGCCTTTGTGTGTGGTCTCATTTAAAACAGACACACATGAACCAGAACCTACTTTATTCACAGGAAACAAAAATACTATTGGCTGTCAACCAAAATAACAGACATTGAAAATGGGAATACCCCTGAGTAAGGAAATTTTAATTAAAAAAAAAAAAAAGAAAGAACAAAAAAAGAAGTGACAATGATGAAGAAGCAGCAGCTGCCTTCTCTGGGAATTCCTGTTTCATCACCTTTGTCAAAACATCTCACATTGTCTCCTCTGTATTTTATAAAGGTCTTTTGCAGATCTATTAAAGCAGCAGCTTCATTTATGCTCACTCTGATCTATATTGATAAAGATTCTGAAGCCATTAGACTGCTCATTAAGTTTGCCTTTACTTACCCCCAATTAAGATCTCAGGTGTCTCTGGTTTTGAGCTAATTTCAAAGTGGCTGCCATCTGGGACATTCTCAAGGAACACGATCATCTCCTTTTGTAAGGATGTATCACATTTAAAACTTTAAGGCAGCAGTTCTGTTACATGAAATCTCATTTTCCATATGTAGAGTTTTGTGCCTGTCATTTTGGGGGCTTTATTTAGAAATCAATCTAAAGTGCTAGGTTTTGATCCATGGCTTTTACAGCATTAAACTCCTGCTCACAGCTGACAGTTGAAATGCTATTAGGTATAACATCCCCTTGCACTTCTCCACAATTCGTTCACAAAAAGAGAGTTTTTGAGCTTGGGAGTGCAATAAAAAACAGATTCAGAGGTAGTCATGAAAAATAATTTTGGTGTATGTAACAGGGGTGTCCTTTATAGAAAACTTCCTTTTGAAAAGCAGAGATGAGGACCAGCACAGTGAAGTAATTGGGACCTACTAATCAATTCTTCAAAGCAGAGAGTAGCATGAAAGAACAACAACAACAAAATCAGGAACAGGTCACAACCATCTCTCAAAAAGTGCACTGTAGAGAGACTTTCCTCTCGGTCCTCCTACTAAGAGGAGGAGAAGTGAATGGGCAGTCACCAGAAGGAAAAATTTTTACGGTAAACTAATACTGAGGAAGGGAACGGAGAGCACAGGCTCAATTTTGAAATTATATCAGGCAGAGAGGACACAGAGTTGTAATGATACAAGAACTCTTGGTGGAGAGAGAACCACATCACACAGGACTTTGGCAGTGGAGCATTACAGCAGGCTCAGAAAATTTTCAGCATGGCTTTTAGGTCCTCCATTTTACACTAGGTGATGTTGCAACATACACGGATCCATTTATCAAGATCTGGCACGAGGACATTGTGACAGAAATACTGTGTAACGAATGCAGCTTTTGTTGATTTGCAAAAAAAATAACTGACTTGAAAAAGCTTCTTCCATAGAATCTTTCAATTAACAAGATGAATGCAGTATCTTAACCTACTGCAATTGTGGTATCAATATTGCATGTGAGAAATTAAGTGTTGCCCCTGCGACACATTTTGATAACACTTAAGAATGCTTATATTTAACTTCGATAAAATAAAATCATTCTAGATTAAACATCATTCTCAAAAAAGACAGAGAGAGACTGTGTGTGTCTATACATGTATGTGTGTGCGTACATGTGTGTATAACTCCAGTACACGTGTGTGCGTGTGTGTGTGTATATATATACATATATATGTAAAAAAAATTCCAGCACTGCAGTTATAGTTCTGCGACAGACAGAGTTCAGATTGTCAGGAGAAACAGGTTAAAGCAGAAGATACTAACACTACATCTCAGTCCATTTTCCCCACTATGGCCTGTATCCTTTTCCACTCAGTCCAGAAGGATGGACAAGGATTAAGTACATTAGCTCATAAATTTCTTTACCAGGCAGCGCAGGAGAACAGCACTATTTAGGGCCTACCTTGCCCATTTGGTACATGTTTATGCGTTTTTCCTTTCCTGGGGGTTGACTGGCATGATGATGAAGCATTGTTTGTGGCTGTTTTTGTGTCCTCTGTCTCCTCCTCCTCCTCCTCTTCATCCTCGTCATCCTGAGAGCTTCCAAAATATACCATGTTGCTGGGCAGGGCTGGAGAACCTGATCGTTATAAAGAAATGGCTCATTAGCATCATTACATTCACTTACTGCACTAACCATATTGATCATAACCTGCTTTAGCATTATGCATAGCAAGGTAAGAGGGGGACTCAGAGATGGAAGGTCACACTAGTGCATGACTAACTGGAGGGGTTTTATTTATTATTTTTACCAACAGGATACGTACGTGCTTGAAAAGCGCAACCACATTCTGTTCATACTTTAGGCAATCAAACAGCCTGTCTACAAGCCCTAATTAATAGCTTTGTGTATTCAGAAAAGGACTAATGCACATGCTTAATTTCAAATGCGTGCTTAAGTGCCTTACTGAAGTCTTAATGCACAAACTAGAAGCTTACAGCTTTTCCAAACAGAAGAAAAAAGAGCATTTACAAACCAATCTGCACCCTGGTAATGTATTTAGGTTACTATTACAATAAAATATTAGTATTTAAACTTCACAATGCTTTGCAGACCTCTGCAGTATTGTACACAATGCTTTGCAGTATTCTGGTTCAGTTTTAAACAAAGAGACAAAACAAGACATTGAGATGCTTGAATTTGCCTAGCAGGTCCCTGGCAAAGGAGAGAAAAGAGCAAAGGTCTTCTGATTCCCTGTGTGCTCCTCCTGAGGATGGTGCTTCTCATCTCTTGCTTACTTCCCATGATTCTCCCCCTAACCCGCCTTGTTTGCGCAAGGGTAAGATACAACATGCACAATTCAATGAGAGAGGAGTGAGGATTCATAAGCTTAACAACAATACAGGGTTGTAATTTAAATGTAACTCTTGCACAAAATTTCTTTTACATATGTCGTGCAACAGTGTATAGGTTTCCCTGCACTGCATCAGGACATATGACATGACTGTAGCAGTCTAATAACTATTTTTAAATGTACAAATACTGCTGACAACTAATGGACACTTTCCCCTGATACTAGTTTCTACTTTGAAATGAGTCCGCTGTCTATCCCCTGGAGGGACAAATGCCCTAGGAGCCTTCTACTTAGTCACAAAATTATTTTCTTTTTGGTGAAGAAAGGGAAAAAATAGGAAGTCAATGGAAGTGGAGAACGGGGACTCATCGTTTCAATTATTTTCCTGTAGCTAAATAAAACAAAGGACAAAGAGCTGGGCTACAGACCAACAACACAAGGTAGGGGCTATGTGGCTGATGCTTCCTTAGGAAACACTTCTGGCTTCAAGCTCTTCAGAACAGCAATTCTGTGTTTTGTTTGGTTTTGAGCTATCGGTGTTGCCATTGCCAACAACTAACTAAAAGTGTATTTTTGGGTTGTGTATTTTCTGCTCCCACCAGGTTTGTACAAAATACTCTTAACTACAAAAATTACATTTTAATGAATGAATACCTAAATATGGCACAAAAACCGGGATAGGCTGTTTCTGCGATGAATTATCCTTTCCTAAGTGTAATGGTTTTGTTTGGGATGGAGTTAATTTTCTTCATAGCAGTTTATATGGTGCTATGTTTTGGATTTGTGACCAAAACAGTGTCGATAACACAGGGATGTTTTAGCTATTGCTAAGCAGTGCTTGCACAGCATCAAGGAATTTTTCTTTTTCCCGTTTCTCACCCCACCCCACCAGTGAGTAGGCTGGGGCTGCACAAGAAGTTGGGAGGGGATGCAGCCAGGACAACTGACCCTGGGTGACCAAAGGGGTATCCCAGACCATATGGCACGCTGCTCAGCAATAAAAGCTGGGGGAAGAAGGGGGGCGGTGCTTTCAAAGTTATAGCATTTGTTCTTCCCAAGTAACCGTTACATGTGATGAGGCCCTGCTTTCCTGGAGATGGCTGAACACCTGCCTGCCAATGAGCAGTATTGAATGGATTCCTTGTTTTGCTTCGCTTGCATGTATGGTTTTTGCTTTACCTATTAAATTGTCTTTATCTCAACCCATGAGTGTTCTCACTTTTACTCTTCCAATTCTTTCCCCCATCCCTCTGGGGGGAAGTGAGTGAGCGGCTGTATGGGGCTTAGACCCCACCTGTAAAGACTTTTGCTCTTGAGGGGCTCTAGAGGGGCCTCTCTAACAGCCCCTTTGGGACTATGGCTGCCTTGGGGAAAAGCAGAGAGAAACTCCCCACTGGGCACCCCATGCTATACATCAGTGGTAGCCCTGGGACAGCGAGGGGAAATGCTGCAGCAGCACCTAGGGCATGATGATTCTTCCCCCCAAAATAATGTACTTATTTAATCCATCCAACCTGGACATAAATGTATAGATACATATGGTTATCCTAAGGGGAAAGCCTCCTGCATGCCACAACTTCCATATTTATGTAACTAATGATCAAATTAAGGCTGCTGACATATTTCAAGGCATGGGAGCTGTAGCAACTTACAGAAACAAAAACCTTCACATTTTCTTATGCAAGCCCAGAACTTTTTGGCACACTCTAAGCAATCAACCATAGTAGGTAAGAGGTGCTGAGAGGCACATTAATTCTTCTGCTTGGAGGGAAGCTTTAAGTCTCAACAGCAACTAACTAGAAGACTATAAACAGTTACTCTAGGACAGTGCTGCCTGAAAAATAAATTGTCTTTTTTATTCTAACTAGATACCTAAGTCTGTGGTACAGATTCAGAAGTTATTAGATCTGCAAGTCTGTACTGTGCATCCGTTCTAATCAGGAGCCAGTGTCTGGCACCATCAGTACATTAATGCATTGACAAATGATGGCAGTAAAAGAAACTTACTGTCAGGAACCTTCAAAATTAGATGCAAACACAGACTGAAATCTCTCTATTATAATTAGAGAAATAGTCAGAAATTTTATCCTTCTGAGACACTAAAATAGGAGACCAGATATAGCGTCTATTCTCTAAGCCTCATCTTCCCTAGAGTTTCACATCCCTGAGCTTTTTTGTCAGCTGCTTTCAACAGCAACCAGCAAAAAAATTATCATCTGCGACGCAAATGTTGTTATTACAATAGCAATCTTTTTTTNAGCCCTCCAAACAATAGAGTCAATTTTTTTTTTTTTTTTTTTTTTTTTTTTTTTTTAAAAGCACAGAATAAAATATAGTACTGTGTCATTCTGGTTAGAAAGGAGAAAAGATCTAACCCAAGTGCGAGAACAGATACAAAACTTCACCTAACTCCTGGTATTCAATCGTTGTAAACTCAGTGCATAAATCTTCGGTCAGAATGACATTTTTTAATTCTTTCCAATTGAGAACTACAAACAACAATGGTTAAACTGCATTCTTGGGACAGATGGGACTGTTTGGGAAGTACATTTCCAGAGAAATCAAGACTAGCAACGTCCAATAACACAGGAGAGTCCTGCTAGCCCTCATTTTACTGATCTAAGTGCTCTGCAATATGAGACCTTGGAGAAAAGCTGGCGTTCAGTCTGAGTTGCCTCCTCCCCCCCTCCTCCCCCCCAGCTTTTCCTACGTATTTATTAAAGTTGACTTGCAAAACAGAAAGAGGAAAGAAAAAAAAAAAGAAAAAAAAAACCACCCAAACAACAACAACAAACCAGGCTGGACTCATGCGTTTTTGTTCTATTTAAGCATTGTTATGAATGCAAGACACTGAAAGAAATCTAAAAGTGACCTAAATGCTTTGAGTTTTCTTGCTTGCTTTTTATATTAGAACTATTTTTATCATTGCCTTTTGTAGTTAAGATTTCAGTCCTGGAATAGCCTCAAATACTGAGAATTTGTTCATACCTATGGGTTGAACTGGTTAAAACCACTTTCACTAGTGTATGTAGCTAACCATGTCCAAAAGGCTGAGAAAACAGTTGTTTAAAATACTTAAACAGGCTGCTCAAGCTCAAGATACTGCAAATTCCCTTTATGAGCAAACTGAAGGAAAGACAAGCCTCTAAGTACACTATGGATTTCATTCAAGCTACGAGAATGACAATTACATTGATTAGGCAACCCCTACCATGTGTAAGTGTGAGCGGTTGACAGACACTGGTGGTTTAAAGTAAGCAAAGAGCTAAAAGAACACCCCAAAACTCCTCTTACAGAAATAAAACTCAAGAGTTCTCATGACTGAAGAACTAATGAAGCTCATATGAGCGAAGCTGCACTGTTAAAGAGTGGAAGCTAGGTAATCGCTCACCTTCTTTATTATAATAAAGATTCCTGGTCTAAATATCCCTCCTCGTCTCCAAGACCAGACAGGGATTTGTATATGATGCCATAGCCTACTTCTACAGGGGACCCCATTTGTTACTCAAAGTTGCTAATTTATATAAACAATACTAAGTAATGTTATTGTAGCTGCAAATGTCTAAGACCATTGCAGATGTGGAGAAGAATGTGCGCTCAAGAGCTGGTTTGGTTTTTTCAGCTCTATCAGTTGGTCTAACAAAATTTATTGCCCTTCCTCATAAATCTGGCCTGTCTTCATCTCAAGTTAAGAACATGGTGGTTTTCCTTACAGAGAGACTTCGTTGAGAGTTGTTGCTCTCAGGTTTCTCCATGTATAACAGATATTTATCATGAAAATGATGTATGACGGCAAGATGATAAAAACCCTCCAAAATGGCATGAGAATAAGGAAAACTGCAGGTTCACCAGATGCATATATACACACACATTCACAGAACATACAGTTGTAGACACTTTCCTTGATTTTTTAATTTATGACACGCTATTCAACACATTTTTCTCTTTGTCTGGATGCACTCAACAACAGAAACCCGTGGGGCAGCTATCACAGTTCATTCTTGTACATATTTTGCCAGCCAGACTGCAAAAGTAAAGATGAGCAATCATCTCTCCTCCTTCTCTTGCCCTCCCCAGCACCAAGGCGTGATTCTCAAAGCCTACCTGGGGCAATCTAAAGAGCGACATTAGAATTTAATTAATAACCAACAGCAGAAGAGAAGAGCTGCAATGCTCCAGATAGAGGGCAACATCTGTGCCTGGGAGGTGGTGCATACCAGCGCTCAGCACTCTAGGTATTTAATTCCCCCATTCCTCACTTTCCATCCCCAAGAAAACAGCAGAAAAATCTGTGAGAGAGTTACAAGAGCCCATGGCTGTATTGAATTTTACAAGTCTCCTTCTGTGCCGGGAGACCCCAAGTTGTGCAGGCAGCTGCTACCACAGGCCCTGCAGTGGATGAAGGGGGAGAGCAGGGGAGCAGCCCTCCAGGACCCGGGGAAAGCATGTGAGCAGCCCTCCATGTTGAGAAACCCACGTGCTACGCACCCAATCAGCAGGTGCCTGAAAAACCCGCTCACTCAGCAAATCTGATGGTAACCTAGAAAATAAAATTTGACTTCCCACCACTTATTTAGAAGACATTTCATACAAGGAACCATATAGACTGTCTGTGGCTGCATGGACATTTTTCTTGGCATCAAAAATGGTCTACAGAGCATCTACCTCCATCTGGCCTCTTGTTCTTATTCCTGTGCCACCACCCCAACTGTGGCAGTATAACTTTTTTGTGGGGCCATGTGGTGAGTCGGATCAGGGAACTGATTCAGATTAAAATCCCAGACTAAGGAAATTAAAGTACGTTAATAAATGCTGTAACTGTAATGTAATGTTACAAGCTCTCAAGTAAAGATTTGGAAAATTTCTATGCACACTTCTTCTTATTGAATGTGTAGCTTAATATATCACTTTATGTTATTAAACAAAACACGAAACGCAGTATGTTTCCAATCTTCTGTCGGAGCTGCACGTTTTACATTCTGTCCTGATGATGTCTAGGCACACGCTTCCTAAATGCTTTCCCCCCCTTCCCCCCCTCAAGACAGTTGATTGTTTTTGCATCAATATTTGCATAAAAGCACGTGCCGTCACCAGAGAACTGGATGAGGCAATCGCAACACATTGGGAAGGAAGGAGAAGCAACGCAGAAGTAAGCTGAAAGAAAGGGCATGCAGCAGCAGCAGAGCAGAAAAAGGGAGGGCCTCAGATGGGCTGGAGACGAGCGGCGAGATGTAAGCTAGCAGATGGACACAGGCTGCAGGAGCAATGGGAGAAGGAAGATACCGGAGAAGTACTGACATTAAATAACAAATACAGTAAAGCAGGAAGGACACCTTGTATTGAGCAGCTTTAACATTATCAGACAGATACTCCTGTTGTCGACCTGCTGCCCTGATCGGGACATGTGCCACTCACCTCTTCCCACTTAACAAGTTGCTGTTAACGCACAGTCAAGAGCAGAAAGACCAAGGCCAGGCAGCTACCTGGAGGGAACTTCCCAGCCATCTCCCCCCTCCTCCAAATCACTGCAGGAAGGCCAAATCACCAAAGCGGGCCCTCATCATGCGATTTTGAAAGCCCAACAAACTGCTGTGGCAGACTAGGGATTGCAAGCCATGCAGAAAGCTCCGACAGCTAACAGAACCCCAGGTACCCTCTCCTTACCAGTATCAGAGCAGGAGTTACTGCTCCTGTGATCAGATACCGCTATGCATGGCAAATTTTGAGAAAATCATTAATGGCGAGTTGTCTTTTTTCAAATTCACTCATCACGGTTAGAACGAGCGGCGAATTATTACAAAAAGGGAGGATACTCAGCTCTTTAAAAATGAGGTTTGAAGTATGTTTGGCAACTGTTTCTGTCAGTATCTGCAGTTTCGTTATTGAAATTCTCTCTTGAGCATTTTTGTCTTCCCTCCTATTGTGAGAGCAACACAAAAGAAAACCTAACTACATAGGAAAAACAGTTACTACAACCATATACCAAGTGTTGCCTAATGCATATGAAAGGATGACAAATGTATTTTATGTCCTCTGTTATAATAATTTGATGCTTATACAACAGTAAGTACGAAGTAAAATATGGGGTTTTTTAAGTCACGGTGCTGCTTTTAGCAATTTGCTTGGAAAGACATTACCCTTTGCCTGTGCAAAATTCAGGCTTGCTACTAACAGTAGGCAGAATTGATGCTTATGCAACCTGTCCATACAGATGCGTTGACCTCAGCAGCAAGTGTCTGATTAACAGAATAAACTAGAGTCTTTTTCAGCCATTTTTATTTGACTAATGAGGTTATTAATTTTTTTTTTATTTGACAAATGTGTAATTTTCCCTCCTAAATTATGGTATGTTTTGTTTCTCATTAAATTGCATTAACTTTTGTCTTGGACTAGCTAAACATACTAAAAAAACTCTGAATTTGGATCTGAAGAGCGGAATCAGAAGTATGGAAAGTGCATGCGCTTTGCCAAAAGCACTATTTCATTACTCTTCAGAATTAGCTGGCAGTGTTTCTGCAATATTTACTGAAGTACAAACCAAATGTTTTCATCTGGACAGGATTCAAACCCTGGTATGTTACAACCACAACAAAAATCATCTCAATCCAAGAGCCTTCTCTGTAATTCGGGCTGTGGTTTCTGCAAAATTGGAGGATTCTTCTCCATGAATTATTTACACCAACTCCCCCTCTAGCTCCTCTCTTTTTTTTCCTGCTAACAATTAAACATAACCCAGATGTGCTTTGGAAAAATCTTAAAACAATTTAAGACATCAGAATGATTTAAGCACAAGGCAGGTCAAGGTATGTGGGACTTAAACCTGCGCCGACAAACACGCTGCATGCCAAGCCCTACAACAAGCCACGTCCAGAGGTTTGGCTTCTCCTCTGACACACGGCCCCATTTGGGGGCTGTATGCAGGTGGAAAAACCTTGCCTCCCAAATGCTCCCGACGTACTGGCATCTCAATGCTTAAAATTTAGGGCCTGCTTCTCATTTATTATATGTCCTACTTATTACGTTTTGGCAGGACAGCGCCAAGTCCCTGAAGTGCGAATAAATGTAATTTATGCCCGCACTTTATGGTCGTTTTACGGAGCAAGGCTAAAAGAGAATGAACTGCATAAACTCTATAGGAAAGAGCAATTGCATCTCACTTGTCTGACTCCACCTGCAAGAACACTCCCAGAGGGAGCTCCCCGGTGCCTGAACGAGAGGGAGGAAAAGGCCATCCGAAGTACAGAAATAAAAACAGAGCTCAAACACACCAATGCTCAAACTCTCCCTTCCTCTGCCATTGTATGAATCACAAGATGCTTAGTGTTATGGTTAACTTATTGGCTAGTGTAGTGATATAAACCCCTTTTTCTTCTCAGTCCATTCTTCAAAGCAGTAGAGCTTCGAAAGCTCCAAAAAGCTCTAAAAGCTCCAAAAAGCCAAAGAAAATTGTTCCTTTTCTAGGGAAATGGAGTAAGGGTGAGGAAATGTGTCAATCTTCAGGAAAAAAATAAAAGGTTCACTTTCCAGAGTTAACAAAACACACCCCAGAGTAACAGACTACTGAATATTTAAAAAAAAATAAAACTAAGTAGAGCGCTTCTCACATCTACAATTCATATCTGACAGTCTCAAAGCAATTTACCTCCACTAACCTGGATAGATTTGGCAGTGAACCTCAAAGCCAACCCTTCTCACATAACACTTCAACCCCCAATTTCACGTTCCCCTCCACCATGAACAAGAGAAGTCTGCAAGTCCCAAACCACTGTGCCGCCATTCCCAAAGGCTACCCGGCTGTGTTTCTAGCTGGTAGGTACAAACTCAGGAACTACCTAAGAGTTCCTGAGCCCCATCCCTAGAACAAAATGAGTCTGTCAGGGAGCACTGCCCCTATGATAGATTCACAGGTTACAGAAGCAGGCTCACAGGTTTCTGGCTGGGAGGAAGGGCAGGAATTGCCTTTGCCAGAATACTTTTAAATTGCCCACCTGGGCACCAAAAACTGTGGGCAGTGAGGTTCTGAAGTGCTGCTGCTGCCATCGCAGCACTCAGATTTTATGCCAGTAGCTCATCCATAATCAACGTCCAGCTACACCAATACCTATACACAGAGTTAAACATTTATCCTCATTTTACAGAAAAATTAAGCAGCTTGCCGAGGAACTCAGAGTGAGTTTGTGGCAAATACAAAGGCTGAACCGCAAGATTAGTCTCTCCTTTGAACGAGTTAATTCCATCCTGTGGCTTTTTGCAGGAGTAGATATTGGAATCATTAACATCAGAAAGGGGCCCCAAAACGGGAAGAGCAGGGGAAAACTTTGATTCAGCTGTAGTACTACACACAGGCTAGTCTATCTTGCACTCAGCAGCTCTTCCCACCTCTTAAATCTTCCAGTAGGCACACAGCGATGTGAAGACGCATCTTCCGCTGCATGCCTAGAGGGATGGCCCTCCAGCCGTACTCCCATCCCCTGGGAAGGAATAACACCGTGGTGTTGGTCGCCAGGCTTTCTCAGCATACTTCATACACGTGCTGTTCACTGTGTGCCTGCATGTTCACTTCTCCCTGCCAACACTGATTAAATTACTCTTGTCCTAAACCACTGCGAGAGTTACTTAGCAGCCCAGAGCAGCGTCTTTCACAGGTAGACTAAATGATTGCACACATGAGAAGTATCTCACATTTTACACTTCAATGTTACTCCTAATTTTAAAAAAGAACTTAGAAATTGTGGTATTACAGTTATTAAATGCAAACTTGTTTTTATTAAATGGTTTGTGCAATTCAGATTCAACACCCCAAAGTTCATTCTTGTGTTGTCAATCCATCCTAAAATTTTAGTCCTAAATACCAAATGATTTAACAACAAAATCATTAGTCGTCTTCCAGTATTTTAAACAAATTATTGTATGTCTGCATGTTTTAGTATTATTTTGGAATTATAAAAAATAACCCAGACTGCAAAGCAGCTCACATTTTTTGACAGTGTCAGCATTTCATTGCTTTGCTTCCAGCCTAATCAAGTTGCTGTGCTATTTAATGTGCTTACTCTGATCTGGTGAGCATGTCTCCATGGTGGCAATGTGCGCCCTCGGAAGGCTGGTGCTTCAAGAACGTGATTTATGCAGTCACCGGCTCTCAAAGTCCAGTGTACCTAATGAAATTGAACTACCAAACATACCTTCTGCCTTGTTAAAAGCTAGGCAAATTAACAGCTCTTTTCTAACATGCCCAAAATTAAGAGCTCCTAAGTTTTTCATTCTGGGGGCTCGCTCTCCCATTGTAATGGAAAACCTCTGCAGGTATCTACTAGCACAAGCAACCCCTCCTATTAAGACTTGAGAGAGAAGACTGGGATCAAAGACCCCCAAAGCTACCACCCAAACAAGGTGTTTAAAAAATAAAAAGCCTATTTAAGAGCAAACTGTGAGAGGACTGGGGCACTGAAATTTAGAAGTTACTAAAGTGTGGACAAATGTGCTATAGTGAGATTTTCTATTTTGGTTTTGCCCAATTGTAATAAATCATCAGATTGTTAAGTCATTGCAGTACTCAAAGAAAACGAGCAGTCACCCATTTTGCAGAACAGTTGTTAGAAGAGCCTGAAAACTCAATTTGTGAGATCTCAATTAAACCATCTTTATTTAGGAATCCCTGAAATTCTCTAGCATGTAACTCCCAGAGGCCCAGCTTAATTAGAAAATTGATCATGGGAAATCTTCTTAAAATGTACACTCCTAATCATAGCCTTCCTGTTATCACCTTTTGCCAAAGATCTATCGCTCACAGGGAGTTGTTTCTCCTTCCCCCTTTAGCCCTGTATTATTCCACTTGCAATATTTTTAACCTGTAAATAATTACAGAGAGTAAAGGTAACTTAAACGCACTGTAACAGAAGCTATTAAGAAAAATTTGATCAGAGGCAGAAAATACAGTAAAAGTGAAAGCCATTGTACAACCGCACGGAGATGACACACTCGTATCTACACATACTGCTGAAAGATACTAATTATGCCTCTGGCAAAGGGCATACAGGCTCCTTCAAAGAAGCTATTTAAAGATAAGAATGCTGCAGACAAACACTTCAGAGATATCTGCACTATTCCCTTCCTTCTTGGGCTGGAAATTCTAGGTCACCATTTCATATTAAAAAAAAAAAAGAAAAAAAAAAAAAGAAAGAAAGATTTTAAAATAATAGAAAGCAGGGCGTTCTTGCCAAGTCTGGTCAGTTAGATGTACTCCAAGGTGCGCTGAAATTCATCAACTGTTACAGCTTTTTAATTCTGTTCCACTTACCTTTTAAGAAGTAATTAGTACACTTGCATGATCAAATCAAGAGTTCAAAAAACAAACTAATTAAAAATATGTCTAAAGCCCCTAGTATTCTGGATAATGAAACCAAGCCAGTCATCGTGGTTAAATTATCTCCCTTTGAAATTACAGGATGCTTAAAAGAAAAGAAAAAGAAAAAAAAAGGTAAATAAAAGTGATAAGAATCATTAGATTTTCTCTACACATAGCAGAAGGCCAGGTAAATGGGACTTCTTTTCCTAAGTATGGGACGTTATGCACGTCAAGGGCCTTTCTTCCACATTGTCGCATGATAGTACTGCTCGATCACTCACAGAATTCAGCTGCTGCTGCTTAAAATAAACCCCCCGGAGTACTAAAGAGTGAACTTGTAGTGGTGACAGGATTTTTAAATTTCTGTTTAAAAATAGAAAATGAAAGTACATGGTGACACGGTTCAAGAATTTAGACTGTGCTTCTGACATTGCTGCTGGGTGTGGTGGGACAAAGACAGACATGACCACAGAGCTGTTTTCCCACCAGTCCTGGAGAAGACTCCCTTGCCCAAGAAAAGCTTTGATCATGAATGCAGACCTAAAAGAGTCCCAGCTTAAAAAATAATTTTAAAAAATTTTAAAATTACACAAACATGGGGATCTACTGCCCTGGATCTTATCACTACTACACTTACTACTAAACAATTTTCAAAGTGCTGAACTTACACCCTGTGAGTGTGCTCTTATTTCCATGGAATTGTTATGTCACATTTCATCATGAAAGTGCAAACAGCCAGGGTTGGACAGACATATCTCGACAGAAGTCAGAACAATCACAAGTCCCACCATGCAAGCAATTTTGAATCCCTCAAATTTCAATAAATAATAGCACAGAGTTTCCCACCATGCAAGCAATTTTGAATACCTCACACTTCAATAAATAATAGCACAGAGTTTCAAAA
>VZTL01019103.1:47406-63449 GCA_013400535.1 Scopus umbretta | reverse complement strand
AAAAAAAAAAAATTCAAAATCCCAGCAGTGTTTGTGTATGTATATACGTCCCCTAATGACAACAGAGAACAAAAGTAACATTCAGTGACTGTCTCCCTAAACTCCGCATGTACTCACTATCCAACCCCCACCTACCCAAACAACAAGAAACACCAGCTATTCTTACTGCTTATTTTCATCTCCTTACTGGCAAATACAACACGGTGTTGATAATTTTTCTTATCACAGTTCTTATAATTTGTGAACTGGAACTAAAGGACTATTGAACACATGTATTTCCTCATATCTGTGAACAATTATCGTTCCAGACTGAAGGTCTTGACCAGATCTGCCTGTATATCCCCAAAATTACTCAGATTGCCTTGCAAAGCCTGTCTGCTGGAAGGAATAGGAGGTCTCCCGTGCAGGATGAATGGGATTTTAATTTCAACCAACTACATTTCTATCACCAAAACCACACAAGTGGCCAGAGAACAACGCTTTGTGTTGGCTTCTGTTCTGTACAAATGTACGCTCTTGCGCCAAAAACCAGACTATAAAGGTTAGCAAGCAACCCTGCCTGCTGCTCTCATCTGCACAGCCATTCTTCCCCATCGATGAGTTTCCTCAGCTAGGCTGTTAAAAACATATGCTATGCACTCACTGCATCTCTGAAACTACCTGCTCAAATCTCATGTGATCAAAGATAAGCAGTGGGGAAGGCTCCACAACCACCACCACCCCAAAAAGTAAAGGTTAAGCCCCTGTTTCATCGTTCAAAATTAACCCTTCGCAGCAAGGATCAGCCAGGGCTGTTTGCAGCATCCCTATTATCAGTCCCTAGAGCATTGCAAGAGGATTAGTGAATGACTTGTAAGTTCGGCACAGGCATGAAATGAACTGGAAGTACTTTTGGTTTGGTCTGGCTTTGAAAATACACTCTCTGCTAGCCATTCTTCCCCAGTACAAACAATTCCCTGCTCATTTTGCTTGCCCACTTTCCGCAGGGCACGTGGCCTGGCCTGGCCTGGCAGCATCACCAGCTCTTCACTAACCACCATGTTCCCACAGGGGCCCTTCATTTCAGCAGGGACAGTGAAAATGCCAGATCTTCCCTCCACCCAACTTCAGGCTATGACCGTGAACTTTTGTCACTTCCGCAGGAAGGCTGTGGAGACTTGTTGCTATATGGTCAGACGTGTCTGAGATGCTTCTCCCCTCACACCTCTGTTGATGTTTGCTGTACTTTGTTTGAGCTCACCAGTGCCAAAAAATACAGGCCTGCTCCTTGTGAAATATCCATTTTTTTTATTAAAACCCTGAGCAGTTACAGGGCATAAGCATCACCAATTCAATTTATGAATGCTAGTAAATGATGCTGTGACTGTAGCATCCTTTAGGTTTCTGCAGCAACTACTGTTCTTTGCACGGATAGGCATGTGCTCCACAGGCTTCTACTTCAGTGCCTGAGGGCGTACAGACTGAGCCACGAGCAAGAAATAAGTTATTCTGTAGCTACAACACACTGAGATGAGGCATCAAGGTTAGGAAACAAAAGCCAAACTTTTAAGCAGCCTTTGCTCCAGATTTGTGTGAAGATGACCAGTTTCAAAGGTGGGCCAGCAAAGGAAAAACATACACATTTCAAAACATGGGCAACAACTTAAAACTGTTTCCTTGTGAAGGCATGTATGCATCTTAATAAACTCATATGTCCCCAGAAGCATAAAATGAATTATTTCGGGTACTGTTTCACATTACACTTAATCCAATATACGTAGGAAGCTGCTGCCAAAAAAGGAGGTACCCCCCCGTCCACTACAGTTACATCAGATGAAGCATAGCAGCCCGATGTACTCGCTTAAGGCAGAATAGGTAAAGAAGCGATAAAAATGCTCAGAAAGACATTTTGTCTAGAAAAGGACCTGGGGCTGTTGGTCGACAGCCGACTGAGTATGAGCCAGCAGTGTGCCCAGGTGGCCAAGAAGGCCAACAGCATCCTGGCTTGTATCAGGAATAGTGTGGCCAGCGAGTGTAAGGAAGTGATCATCCCCCTGCACTTGGCACTGGGGAGGTCGCACCTTGAATACTGCGTTCAGTTTTGGGCCCCTCACTACAAGAAGGACATTGAGGTGCGGGAGCGTGTCCAGAGAAGGGCAACGAAGCTGGTGAAGGACCTGGAGAACAAGCCTTATGAGGAGCGGCTGAGGGAACTGGGGTTGTTTAGCCTGGAGGAGGCTGAGGGGAGACCTTATTGCTCTCTACAGCTTCCTGAAAGGAGGTTGTAGCAAGGGGGAGTCGGTCTCTTCTCCCAAGTAGGAAGTGATAGGATAAGAGAAAACGGCCTCAAGTTGCACCGGCAGGGTTTACTTTGGGTATTAGGAGAAATTTCTTCACGGAAAGGGTTATCAATCATTGGAAGGCTGCCCAGGAGAGTGGTTGAGTCCCCATACCTGCAGGTATTTAAAAGAGGTGTATAAAAGAGCTGTAGCTGTGGCACTTAGGGACATGGTTTAATGCTGGACTTGGCAGTGCTAGGTTAATAGTTGGACTCTTAAAGGTCTTTTCCAGCCTAAATGATTCAATAAACATATAACACCACCAGTGTGGTTTTGCTCTTTGCTTGTTAATGCAACGATTTCTGCTGGAACGACCTATTTAGCATGCATTTGGCAACAGGAGACAGACGGGCACGAGCAGCAAAAAGATCAGCAAAAAATCCTGTCTGCATCCTCAAAATAAATTGCTCGCTCTGTCCTCATCAGAAGGGTATACACTACGTAAGACTTGCAAATATGCAAACAGAAAACAGTTTGCAAAAAGGAAAAGGTTGAGGGAAGAACTCAAAATAATCTAAACATCATGCAAACACCTAACAGGCAGACAGAAACATCCAGACTATTTAAAAACAAATAGTAATTCACCTTCTCTCAACAGAATGTTATTTTCCTTCCACTGCTTTTGAGAGACTTTACATACCTACCTACAACATGAAGTTCAAAAACACCTCTGCCTGGGGAAGCCTCACCTCCTTTTGGTATGCTTCTCTTCTACTGAACCAACTGTTTAGGTCCGAGACAGCAAATTACAGCCAGAGACCAAAACTTCCCCCCCCCGCCCCCCCCAATATCCCGAGCATACAAACTCAGACTAGGCTACAAAACATTTCTCTCCAATGCAAAATATACTTTTTGAAGCTTTTCTAGACTCAATTTTTAGTTGAATATTTTAAACAAATTGCATTCTTTATAATCAAAACACTACTAACTATGTGTTAGCTAAAAATACTTCAGAAATGTCTTTTAAAATAGAATATCCTAGCACCATTCCTTTAGCTTGTAGAAAAGGACATGTTTAGGAAGAAAAAAACTACTATATAAAGGCAGTCGTCTTTGCAAAGCAAAGCTCAGGCTAGTAATACCAGTCTGTGTTAAATTTAGTAAACATTAATACTCTAGATAACAGCACATGCTGTGTTAGCTACAAACCAAGTATTAAATTATCAGTATGCGACACTGAGCTGTACATCCATTCAAAAATCTGACTATTTTCAGTTTATTACTCCGTAACTCCTAAGCAAAAGCAAAGCATAAAACATACACAAAAAAGATATGCACAATGGAATTTATAATATATATGTATTCACACTAATCTATTTGGAGTAAATTCCAGGGTTGACAGGCTGTCCTCACACCTAAGCATCTCAACCGCGAAGAGATTTGCAAAACAAACTATCTTTTTCAAACATTCTCTAATTTCCAGCAATCTGCAGGTTTTCACAAAACTTCCTGCTTGTACTGTACTACAATATTTGGTTGCTGTTTGGTCTCACAATCTTTCACTTACTCCTTCAACTTCACTTTTGCCTTCATTGTTTCCTGCTTTTCTGTAGCCTGATGTTTATGTCCTTTTTCTTTATAGTGGCACCACTAGAGTTAGATTTCCAAACTCTATAGGAACCATAGCTTCAATAGCTGCTCGAGTGTCACAGTTGCGTGATTAACTCCCCTTTCCCTTTTCAAAGCAGTAAGTTTTTCACTTTCTGAGCTGCTAAGTGAGCAGCCTGCAAGCTAAAGTGAAGGAATCTATGCCTCTGTCTTTCTAAAAACAGCGTCTGTATTTGGTTACTTTGCTTTTGTCACTTCTCCTCCTGAGAAACTGCAATGTAATTATTTGTAGATATTTCCTTTTATCACATTAAAATCGCTAACTAGCAGCGATGAGCTGGTATTAGTTTTCACCAAACACTGCATAGATAGTTAGGAATAGAGTCACTTACTGCCTGATCTGAGGCTCGCTGTTGAGGAACCATCCTCTATCAAAACACATTTAACCAGGGAGAGTTTGGGTTTCATGTTATGGCTCAGTTAGGTTTTGCAGTTCCCAGATCTCTTTCAGTATTATGCCTCTCAGTCTCGGCAGCAGAAATTCAGTGCACCACATATTTACTTTTTTCCATTCGGGGGTTTGTCCTTGCACGGATACAGCTAAGTTCTGTGGAACCTTTCCCATATTGTTGCCTCAACCTGACCATCCCATACAGCTACACACACAGTCACAGTCGAGCATTACGGCTGTCCTTCCATCAGCCACTAGTACCCATTACAGGGACAGCTCTGGCACAGATGGGTGCTCTTCCTCACCAATTTTTGCTTTTGCGCTGATCATTGTGTGCTAATATCATTATAGTTTCCTCTCTGCCATGTACCTGGGTTATTTATTTCCTTAGCATGACACTTTGCTGGCTTGGCAAAATAGTTGTCTCTGCGTTTCACTTCTCCCTACCCCTGATCTAGATCAGGACGAAGCACACCGTCGTTTGTTATCAGAGCCAATACACAATTTACACATTCAGTTTAATTGCACTGTACAACATAACACTCGGTCTAGCACACAACATACCTGTACAATAAGATTCATTTGCGTGTGCAGCTTTGTTTATTAAGGTAAATGTATTTGAAAGTGGTAGGCTGTAGATATGTTCTGCCCTCATTTAAAACAAACAAACAAAACCCATAAAAAGTCATTTAGGCTTTAATAGCCAGGTGTCTGCTGCAGATCAGATTATTATCAAGTGTGTAATTTCCAGCTCAAACAAAATCAACCATGTGACAGGCACTGCTACTCAAGCCCAAGGTGAGCACGCAAAACTTGGTGCTGGAGGTATCATTCTTTATTGGACAACTGAGAAATCCTTACACACTATCGCATGCGCCAGCAGGAAACATGGCTAAGTTACATTTCACCTTTTCATTCCTGAGAACAAGCCCAAGACATTCACTCCAAATAGTAACCTCCTAGAGAATCACCAGTTCATGAGAACAGGGCTCCAGAATTCAAACCAACAAGTCGTCTACGTCAACACTGCCAAAACTTAAATGAAACAATTTTTCTGGCCCCCAGCCCCAACTGTGAGGGTAAACATTACCTGGATAAGCAAAAAAAAAATGGGGGTGGGGGGTGAATTCCCTCAGAATACAAGGAGATCCTGTTAGCTCTCCCTACCGCACACCTGAGTGCAAGTGTTAGCTCTGGTAGTATAGGCAGTGTTTCTATCTGTATGTATTGACATACTACTGTGTCCCAAGTTACCATGTCAGGTGAATAAAGGGCATCACAAAGGCGTACAAAGTTCTTTGAACTGCATTTCCTCTCCTACATCCCCCTAAGCTTCTGGGGTAGTATTTTCTGCCTGTATCCATGGTATCTGTTTCCCATTTCAACAACATGCTGGCCCAGATGCTACTGCCAGCAAATTTGCAGTGGTGGAAATCGAGATTCAGTCCTCACCTGTGTCTCTGCACCCGTTTGTACCAGGAAGGAACTAGAAAGTAAGAGACCTGGTCGCCTCCACCTGTACAGACACCAAGTACTGGTAACCAGTGCAAGGCAATGTGGTCACCCTGAGATGTGACTCCTTCAAAATTATTCGCAAGATCATGTAATCCAAGACACTACCAAGGTGTGTATTACTAGGTAAGAGTATAATTCTTAATCCTGTCATCTGATTAGAAGAACCTGGGTTAATTTTCAGTAAATAAAACATTCCAGTAAGGTTGAATACAACAATTTTCAGAAGCTATTTTTACTGAGCCCTTTATTCACTCTATCTTTTTTACCTTCTGTGATCCAGAAACTTAAAATTGGGCCTAAATTAATAACACAATTTCAAACCAACCTTAAATTCTCAAGTGAACAAATAAAAGTAAAATACTAAGCCCATCTCCATTCAGTCCTTGATTGTTGAGCCTAACAGGGCACTTTTCCATAAATAACAGTTCTTGCTCTAAAACTTTAGCCACAATGAATGGATGCACATTTTCCTTTGGGTTTTGTTGTCTGTGTTTGTTTTAAATGGGAAACAGTTGGTTTCTGAAAACCTTCTCTCCTGCATACAATGGAAAGGTGCTTGGGAATGACATTTAATGAATGATAATTGAGCTAACTCATATGCTTAATGACTAGTTCAAAGTACAGCTGGCAATTTAAACTTGCTTGCTAAAAACTGCTCAAATTATCATTAATTCTGGAATCACTTGTTTTTCCTGTCCGTGCTCACTGACCACAAGGTGTCTGCAGTCTCCAGAACCACCTCACTTCATGCAGTTTAGCAGAGATACTTATACCCACTAAGTGAAATAGCTGGCTGTTAAAACAACCTACAAGAAAGGTTTGGGCAAAGCGGGAGTTCTTAAAAACCGCTGGACACTGTTTACCAGCCCCCACCATGTTAACTGTGGAGGAACTGGAAAACACCAGCCACCACATACGAGCCTCATGTATACTCCACCTCGCATATACAAGCAGCCGCAATGACGCAGAGACACAGACTTTGCCTGCTAGACTGAGGCCCCTACTAGGCGGTATAGAAGAAGTTGTAGAGAACTAACACTGCATTCAGATTTCAGCTATGGATCAAGGCAGTTCAGGTGTTTGGGTGGTCTAGATAACGTCAAGAGGGATGAATCACACTGGATTTTGTCCTGAAGCATCCATGGTGGCCAGCAAATTTTGATGCTACCCTGATGTAGCAGTAGGATTTCCCAGTGTGAACTTGAGTCCCCTCCATACACCTCAGGATACACAGAAGCAAAGAGGAACAAGAAACAACCCAAAAAGCCAAAAGTGTAATTAGTCAAGCTTGCAGCCCTTCTCCAGGAGCATGGGTCTCCTCCCATCCTACTGCTGCAGCTGGTTTTAGTTGGACCTGATGCAAGAACAGTTCGTGCTTATCATATGCAATTTGCATCACTACAGCCCTGTACACAGGGTCGCAAGCTCTCCTGTCATTCTCAAACTGAAACAGGACCCTGAGTTACCAAGGCGCATCTCCAGCACAATACAATTACAGAACCACACATCTTCCTTAAAGCATCTCAACAATAGGATGCTTCCAGTCCAGTCTCCAGCAGCTGGAGAAAGGTTGATTTAGATTTAAGAACATTAATCACTACCAAATAGTTAAACACTTCCACTCAGCCCATGTGCTGGTGGCTGTGGCAAGTACAGGAGGGTTTAGCAGCTGCCCAGGGAGAAGCAGCAGCGGGAGCATGAGTAAATGAGGATATGGTAGCTGAGTGAAGCTCCCAAGAAGCTGTTTTCCTACAGTTAGCTGCCTTTGCCATCAGATCACACTATAGCAACTGTCCTACAGATTTATATCCAGGTACAAAGACATATTCGTCTATAAGTGTAGGATCTGGACAATCTACTTCAGCAAGACAATGGCTCTTTTAAATCCACTTTCTCCAGGGTTGTCCCACCTAAGACTGGACAGGAATTTTTTCTCCTCCATACAGGCATGTGGTGAGCTGTACATGGCAATAGATGGCAGAAGAGATCCTTCTGAATACCAGAGACAGGTAGTGCCACCCTTCCTTTGTCCTGCAATAGTTCTTAAAAATTCCCATTTTGGAGTAGCTTAATTTCTAGTCTAAGAACATGAGCACAGGTACTTTAACCTTTGACTGCTATGGGTCGTACTCCAGCTGTGTCTACACTGCAACCACGCTGCAGGTTGCATAAAGCCACCCAGGCTAAGCCTTCAAATTCATGAGTCCACATGGGAATCTAACAACGCTGCAGACACTTCACTGTGGGTCCTAAAAACACTCCTTCCAAGATCCTAGTTATTGCTGACACCCTTGCCACCACAGCCAACAGCATTTAACTGGGTCAGCTCAGATATATTCACAGAAGCTACAAACATGCATAGTAATGCAAAAAGCATCCCCACTGAGAAGGGACAAGAAACAGGAACGTGTTGCAGCAGTCCATTTTGGAAGGGACTGTGTCCTGGATACATCTCTTTCCTTGCTGTTGTTTGGGCAGTGCATGCTGCAGAGATTGTTCACTAGAGACAGCTTATGATACCAGGAAAGACAAGTTGACTCTATGGGACCAAGCTACAGTGGGAGTCATCGCATTAGCGTGGATCAGTACCGAGTGCCATTTGATGAGCACTTACGTCGGCAGTACTGTCAGCTTCAACAGCTTCTGCTTCCTACCCATGCTCCCTCCTGTGCACGGCTTGCTTCTGCTCCTATGCCATGCTCTGGAGCCATTCTTCTTCTGCAGTTTCTCATCTCTGTCTCCTACTTGGTTCTCTTCACCGGAGTGCCCCGCAAGCTGCTTACCAAGCACAGCTGAGCACAGACACCTACAGAAGCACTCAGCAAATTGAAACTTGAATTACCAGTTCCTGCTCCCTCTCTTTTCTGGTAGCATGACCCAAAACTCCTCTATTTCTCAGCTTCAGCCAAACCCACCACCCCGTACCAGCAAGTTTTACAGGAAGCACATCACTAAGGAGTGACTTTACGCTAAGCCTGCCATTTTATGCCATGCTGTTGCACAGAGAAGAGCATCACCACATGCCAGAAAATTAGAATGCAAAACCATGGCAGCAGAAAAAGAATTAAGGAACTCCTTTGCATTTTCTTGTTTTTTAGGAATCACTAGCAGATGTCTGAGTGAGTATTATGTCCTGACAAACTTTTCTTCAAGGAGAAAACCACAAAAACAGAATTATTTTTTTCACCTTAAACCCTATTCCATGTGCTGGAATTAAACAAGGTAAGCTCCACACTAACAAACACCTTCCACACTGGAAGAAGGTTGCAATTGCCAGTTCACTTGCACAGTCTCCACCTGCTGGCAAAGAACTGGCAATGTCCTGCTGCCTGGGACTCGCTGCAGGTGGAAGAGCAAAGCAATCCTCCTAGTTTTCCGATATTCAGTAAAGCCAGTGTGAGGAAGCCTAGGGGCACAAAACAGCCTCCCCTTTCAACTTCACCGGCTCTGCAACACCATCCTTCTGTCTGCATTGGATTACATGTAACAGGGACCTTGTTATCTACCACAGTTTTTTTCAAAAACCTTTTGGCCCTACAAAAAGATTTCCCACCCTATGGAAGAGAGCCTACAGAATGTTAAAACCTGCCCATTTTCAAAAAGCTGGAGCGTTTCCCCCCTATTTAATTACACAGAAGTCAAAGCTACTTTTAGCACAACACACCATGCAACTTCAATATTCTTCTAGTATCGTTTTCAGCGCTCTCAGACATCTGAGGGACATCTGCAAAACCTGTTTGCTTCCCAGTTCCCAACCAGGAGACATTAAACAAAACCAGCATGGTTCAGATGACAGAGCTTCCCACTTCCTTACTCATGCGACGCCCTCCGGCACTACCCGAAACTCCAGTTCCTGATAAATTCAGTGCTGGTCTTTGTTCCATATTCCTCTTCAAAACGGTTGCAGATTCCAACTGAATGGTGAATGGTATGCCAAATAATACCAAACATATCAGCAGCTCCCTCCCTAGTAATTTGACCAACTGCTAAAACTCAAAAGAGGATGCAACATCAAAGCTGTGTGACTGAAGAAAAATTCCCTTTTCACTTTGAGCAGCCTTGTCTCTGCAATTGTGTTTTAAAAAAAAAAAAAAAAAAGTTATTTTACAGATCATTTCATTCTTGTTTTCCAAACTCAGAAAAACACGCATACCTCAACTCCTGCAATCTTTCACCTTTGCCCTAAAAGCAACTTGCACTAGTCAGAAAGCCAGAGATTACTTCTGGCAGAGATGTCAGAAGTAACAGGGTATGGATCATTTTAGCCATCATCTCAATGGCTGAAAAACTTCCTGTTCAATTAAGTCCTCCATTAATCCCTACCATTTGAATAAAATTTTCCATCTGCTGGCAGGAAGTGATAAAAGTCACACAGTCAATAGGTTGTGGGCATTTTAACCTCTTGCAGAGGTTGCAGCTTGCAATTTAACCACACCTGAAACCAGATAGCTGCACTTCCCATGGGGCTGGCCTTTCGAAGGCTCCTCTACCATCTGGCTATTACAAGGGACTCAACATTTGTCTTGTAAAACTATGTTTAGATGCACAGTGAGAAAAAAAAATACACAAGATATCCTATATCTGCTGCACAGAGTTTATTCTCATAAGCAAAGTGATCACTTTTGCATAAAACACTCATCAATCACATTCACCATCTTGCCAAAAAGGATTACTAAATAGAAACACACGAATGAGCTATTGGGAGGTTGTGGGGTGTGTGGGGGGTGGTGTTTAAAAAAAAAAAAAAAATCAGTATATTCCATTATATTAAACCTATATTATCCTTACATAATTCTGAATATAAAAGATAAGTTGTAGCAGGTGCTATCTCTACTTTTTGGTGTCTTCTCTTTTCTTACATGATTGTAATTTTTTGCACTGAGTTTCTCTTGGAAGCAAACTGCGACCCTATCCAGGCTTCCTCCCCAGGAGTCAAACAGCCCATTCTTGCAAGTCAATCAGGCAGATGTAGCCAATTGTCCCAGTAACTCTGTTCATGCCTTCCTTTCAAGCCATGCCACATCCTGCTACCAGTCAAACTGACCTGAAAAGGAAAGGGGCCATTCACCCTGCACCTCTTTTTTGAGGGATGCTAAATCCTGTGAGAGAGGGCTGGCTGGACTGCCAGAGCACACTGCCTTTCTCTTCCTCCTGAATGCCACATAAAGTAGTTAGGAACTAAAGATATGGATGGAAACTATGGTAACAGTTCCTGTGCCACCACAATCTATAGCCTTCCTCGCAGATTGACTTTCTTTACCTGCAGTAGTAAGTAGTCAATACTTTCTCGCTTCTTGCCACGTGTTGCACCCCCCCACACCCCCCTGCCCCAGGAGACTCTAGTAAGAAGATAAGGTGCCTATCAGACTAATTTTGGTACCAGTTAATCATAGTAAAAACACACACACACAAAAAATGTGCATACACACCACAGATTTGCCCGGGAAGTGACAAAAGTACAGTCCCTCTGAGAAGACTTTGTTCACAGAAGAGTGAGATTTATCAATGCTTCATCTTCCCTCTTTACTTTTAAGATATGGTGGTATGTGAGCAGCAGGACGCCTGACATTTGATGGTACAACCCAGACAAACTGAGAGCTTGCTCATGGTGGATGGAGAACGTCACTTTCCTTCTAGTCCTGCACCCCATTGTGGACTCAGACCAGGAGGGGGTGGGAATGCACTGCCCAGGCGGGAGCAGGGTGAAGGGACTGGAATCATGCCTTTCTGGAGCAGCAAACCACTGCACTGCCTCACCTGCGTCTTTTCACTCTAAATAAGGGGGCTCAGTTTGGTTTAAACTGATCTCAGCAATGGCTGCTGCAGAAAAAAGGGTATGGTACATGTTCATCCCTTCATCTCCAGCCACATGTTCCTGCTTATGCCAGCACTAGAGCTCCTGAGACCCCATAATCAGCTGGCTGAGGAAGTCAATCTAGCTGAAAATTAATTTATAGGTTGATTTTTTCTTTGTCAGGTTGGGTTTCGTAAGCACAGAAGTGCTGGCACAAAAGAGGTGGCAAGAACTCATGGGAAAGAAGAACAGGACTGCCTTTTCCAGTAGCAGCTTGCATTAAGATCACCCTAAGCTGACTGAGAAACACATTAGTTACTGAACTGTAAAATTTTAACGGAAGATGTGCCTGGCAGCAATGCCAGTGTAGTCCCCTTTGCTGTCAACCCTTTTGCAACAACGAGCCTAGTCTCCATGAAGACTTTGCAGGAAGGAAGACAAATTTAGGTGAGTGGTTTTTTTAGTTGATAACCTTGGGGGGTGTTTTTTTGTTGTTGTTTTTGTTTGTTTGTTTTTTGGTTTTTTTCAGTAATGAAAAGGTCCGATTTCCTGCACTTCTGCCCCCATGAGCCGATCACCCACCACTCTTCCCTGCACCGTCATAAGCAAAGCCTCAGCTTACAAATGTTTAAAAGGAGGAGAGGATGGCATTCCAGATGCTGTCTACACTGACAGTGACGCTGCGTGAAAGCCGAGCACTTGCTGATCTAGGTGCCCAATGGGTGAGGCATCCTGCTCAGCGGTGGCCGGCACGCTGGCTCACACTGGGCTCCTCTGGAAGTGTCCCCGAGGTCTGGCTGCCCTGCCCTGCCGCTGAGCAGCTGTGTCCGGTCAGCACCTCACGCCAGCGCCCAGCCTCTGGGGACACCTGACAGCAAGAGTAAAGGAACGGCCCTGAGAGCAGACCACTTGTAATTTCCAGGATCACACACGCTTGCAACATCCTTAGGGTCGCATTCAGTAGATGTCTCTGTTAGTCTAATCACGCTTTGATATTTAATTAATCTTATATTTAGAGAGGAGACCATCTTCAGCCATTTCAACCTGCTGGTAACCTGCTCTGTGACAGGCAGTGAGGCGCCTTCCTCTTCCCGCGTTGCGTTACAAACCTCACGGGGCGCTTCAGTACTTCCCGCTGCGTATGTACATACACACACACGTCAGCCTGCTCTACACCTGACACCTAGTCTCAAATGTGATAGCCCCAGCGCACACCTTGCTCCTCGCTGCATCCTAGTACTGTTGTTTTCTGTGCAATCTGATCCTCCGTAATAGATTGCATACCTAAGCTTAAACTTCTTCCCAGATCTACATTTTTCACAGAGTCTCCCTGCAAAAGAGAGGTTCGCACCCATCACTACAGCTGGCTGTACCCATCTCTCAAACCCCACTGGAGTCAAAATTGCCTCTGCCACAGGCCATCGGTAGCATCCACTCAGCCCTGTCACCTGTGGCTCTGGCTCCGAGGGACAGGAGACCCCTCAGCAAGCAAACCCCACCTCCCTAAGCACAGTCTTGTAAATCTGTCCATAAAGGTCCACAACCCTGTGGTGCTTCCCGATGCCACCTGTCCTACTCCACAGCACTGAGCCAACGTTTGGTCACTGATTTACTGCGAGTCCTCAGGCAAATCACTTGACTCTTCTGTCCCTTTCCCAGGCTGAAATCAGATGTTGACCCAAAGGAGGGCAGGCAGCAGGATTAAAATCCTATGAAAAATGGTGCGTGCGTGCACCCATGCCTGTTTAAATTGGATGAGGACCTGAGGCCAGTTTGCCACATGGCCATGCAATAGGTTGTGGCAGAGTGCTCCCACTCAGGAGTGGCAAGAAATTGGCAATTACTTCAGCTGGGACCGCCAGTGAACATTTGATGAACTCTCGGCACCAGTTCATTTAGCTCTCAAAAGCCATGCATCTGAAAAGCAATTGGCAAAAAATGCCACGAGAAACCCCGCTGAAGAACGAAAGAAGTGAAATTGGAAAGAGCACTTGAGCAATAAGAGAAAGCAGGCAATAAGGCCAGGAGCAATAAAGAAAGTAAAACATTGCGAGGGAGGGCAAAGAACCGTCGGTATGTTCAGGGAAGTGGAAGTTACCTGAAAATAAAATGGAAATCCCACAAGGACCAGATGACTGAGGAGAGAACGGCAATGCGGCTGCCAACACGCCTGATTCGAAAACTGCAGAAATCTGACAAAATATGCAATCCTTTTCATACCCGGCCAACTGCTGAGCCGCAGGTAAACAAATACGTGGAGGATTTCATAGAACCCCCGAGTACTTTCTCTATTTTAAATTATATTAATTATGGGTTCAGTAGCTAGGGATACTGTTCAAAATAACAAACAAATGCAACCACAATGGGTTGTATAAGTGACTGCCCTTAGCACTAAAGGAAATCTTAATAGCTTGAAGGTGAGAATTAAGTCAACAAAGTCAACAAATAAAATAAATGCATCTTTTATCACACCATTACCAAGGGAAGAAAATGCCAAAAGGCACAACTAGAGATGCTTCTCCTGAGGCCTTGCCAGCAACACAAGATTGCCCCAATTTAATTAAATAAGTTTTGTTAAATCAGTTCAAATCCACGTGGACTGTTATGGGTTAAGAGTAGGTTAAACCAGTGCCTTGTTGACAGATAAATCAAAAAGACAGCCTGTCCATACAGCCTCTTGTGCCAGTTCAAGTTCATTAATTTAAAAGCGACATCTTAAGTTAAATTAGCATAAGCTATATAGAAATCTCAGCAAAGCACCACCACTAAGACTTGAATGATTTTGGATCAGGAAATCCAAAAATCACTTCTAAGCTATCCCAGATTCCAGCCCACCTACTCACACGACCTGCTGTCTTCTGTGATGGTTTTCTACTGCAGACAGAGGCAGATTTTGCCTTTGGAAGAAATATAAGCTACAATTACATCTCTACATATTCAAATTCTATACTTTGGAAAAGGTACCGACTACAATTTCGTATTTTGAATCTCTATGGGCAATATTAAAAACACACCAGAAGGAGACACCCCTGGTCTCATACAGGGTTCAAAATCTAGGTATGAGTTTTGCTAAACGTGCTAATCTGTATTTCTGCGCATTCACCAAGGCTCTCCCTACCCATGAGGGAACCCTCACAGCCAGGCAGCTTTAAAAGTGTTCCATCTCTTCCATGCATCACTGTTACATAAATCTGCAAGATCAGAAGCTACACTAGAAGTAACTGGGTCACTAACAATATCCCTTTTCATAGCCATTGCGTGACCTTAGGCAGCCCGACATGACTGATCTGGTTCACAAAGCTTTAAGCTGAATAAAATTAAACTATATAGGTAAGTTTTACTTTATTCAATGTTTTATACATGCATATACATGCACACACATGCACATATGTATGTTATCTGCAACAAAAAACAAGGATTGGAGACAAAGATCAGAAATAGGAATACCTGATTTTTACATTACTACAATAAGCTTTGCAGAAGGTATTTCATAATTTAATGATAATAATAAACCATCATAATTAACTGCATTTTACATACTCCCTTTCTCTGAGGGGAAAGGAAAGCTTTAAAAACAATCAAAAACCAAAACTCAACACTCCTCCAGACTTGGTAAGGAACCCATCCTACCAAAACTGGTGAACCAGACACCGTAATACCACAAAACATGCCCCTGAGGCAACTGATAATTTAAGCCCGTTTACAGCTCTAGCCCTTTAAAGAAGGTTTTCTAAATTCAAATAAAACCAATGAAGTGCCATCACCCTCAAAGTGCAGATGCAAAGCAAGGCAGGTGTTGTCGCTCAGATCTTCACCTTAGGAGTGTCAAATTAAAGACTACTCAGTTTAACCTAGCAGTTCCTTTAGAAGGATTTAGCAGCCACTTTAGCAACATACAATCATTTCCCTGAACAAAGAAGGTTTCAAGGCAAAAACCAGCAGGGGTGTGGAGAAAGATAGTGACCTATGTCTTCTTCAACAAGCCAAGAGAAAGGGAGAAGGAGATCTGTGGTGTCAATCCCCACCACATGGCCATGAGGTTCCCTGGGTCATAGGGGACAAGCAACAAGTCAGGGCAGCTCTTACTCTACACCCCCCTCTCAGAAGATAGCAGGGAACTCCCTACAAGTATTTCTTGGCATGTTTCGATGCTCCCCATTCCATCTAGTGAAAGAAAATCATGCACAAAGCACAGTCTTTGGGTCAGCTAGCTGACCCAGAACATCAATCTCCCTAATCTAGACAGCTGCGATGGAAAGTGAGACGTGTCAAAAGCTAGGGTTTGTCATTATTTAAATGAATCATTTGAACACTATTATAAAACAAAGTGCTACTCTCCCCCTCCCTCAACTTGTTACGCTTCTAGACAAGAAATACAAAGAAAAACTACGGCACCTTAATTTATAGAATCTCAGAA